>PVJH01021171.1:0-22728 GCA_004026705.1 Nesogale talazaci
GCTCTCTGGATTGAATCTTTGGTGCTAAAATGTGAATGGAATCCAAATTCCAGTTTCTCTGGGAGAATAAATAAGTAAAGATAACTCACTTGATCTGATTATTTTGAGCTTAGAGAAGTAAATAACAGAAATATTTCTCACCCTTTTCACAGCTATTTCCATAGATATATTATTTATATAGAGGCATGATTTCTGATTGTTTTAGAACATCTTGCTGTGCCTCATCCTTCATGCCTGGGCTTAGAAACTTGCTTTTGAAGAAGCCACATGTTCAAGCAAGGTAGTTAACCCTAATGTTTAGAAATCTTTCAATAACAGATATTCCTTTGGACCAAGAATGGTAAAACTTTATCCCATTTATTTTGGAACTGTTATCAGAGGGGGCCTGTCACTGGAGAGGAGATCATGCTTGTAAATGGGACTATCGTGGGCTGACAATGGCTGTGGCAGTGAACTCAAACTTAACCATGATGGTGATAATGACACAAGACTGAGTAGCTATGAGTCCAAACCAACCCAGGGGAACCTTCAACACAACGAAATTGCATGAAAGTGTCATATCTTTGATCCAGCCAGAGTTTTTTAAAAAATTACCAACATTTTATGAAAACTTTTTTTAAATTTCTCTTATTATGTTAAATGCTCACTAACTCTTTTTGGAGGGTAAAAAATAGAGTTTCACAAACCAACTCCTGTCATTCAGCAACCAAGCACTGCTGCTTGACTTGTTATTACAATGAACGAATGCCTAGAGAAGTTTCATCACTGTCATCGCATATCTTTATGGCAATCTCATAAATTGTGTCAGCATTGAAATACTAGGTTGCAATTATTCCAGAGAAAGCTAAATTGTGTTTCAAAGGCACTAACCCACTGAAGCTGTTTTGTCCAACATTTTCCAGTAAAGCGCTTTGCAAACCACGGGTTCAAGTCCTTTGAGATGCTTTACAAAGCATCTCGCTGCGGCGACACAGATCTACTGAAGAAGTTTTCCGAAGCCTTTGAGACTGCCCTGGGGAACGTGGTATGTCCGTAAGATTCATTGTCTGTCACACTTGGAGAAACAGTGTTGAACTTTTCATCCTCTCCTGATCACTTGCAACTGAAAGTGCTTACGCCCATTATTTCCTTCTTTTTGGTGTGGTCTAAACATGTCTGGAATGAATCATAAGTAAATCTGTACTAAAACATTGTGAATTGTTTTAAGACGCGCTGAGTCAGAAAGTTGGAGAAGTATATGGCCCACGTTGCTTGAGAATGCCTGCTCTCTCATTGAAAATTTGACAAAATGCCGAGCACACTAGGCTGCTTTTTGGCATGCAATACTGAGTCAAACATTTAAGTGATTTTTTTCTTTCCTATATTTTTGTTTAGAAACATGTCAGGGCTTAGGGGAAAGTGGGACAATATATTTCACTGCACTGAACATCTTGTTATCGTCATATTTATAAACCTAATAAAGTGGATAGCACTTTATTTATACATTAATAAACCTATTATCATGGAGTTGCTCTGAAGCCAGTCCCACTATCAACCCATTAGGATATTAACACATACATTTAATAAACATATGTTGAATTAAGTAACATTTAAATCTACTCAGTACACCAATTTCCAAAAAGAGGCAGGGGGGAGGGGGAAGAAAACCACTATATTGATTGCTGGCAAAGTACAAAACTATTATACCCATTAGGTCACTGTCATTGTGTATCTACAAAGTAAAGGTAGTAATACATCTCATACTAACTACTGTATCTTTCTCAAATATTAAGACATACCTGACCATAAGACACACCTAGTTTTTAGAGTAGAAAAACAAGAAGACCTATTCTGAATCAAATAATATCAGTATACTAAAAGGTTCTGGGGTCCCACACCTTTGGACCATAAGACACGCTCTCATTTTCCCCCTACTTTTTTGAGGGGAAAAAGTGCATCTCGTGATCCAAAAAATACAATATGGGGCTGAGCCCTGGTGGAGTAGTGGTTGTGTGCAGGACTGTGGCCCACAGGGTTGGCGGTTCAAATTCAGCAGCAGCGCTCCAGGAGCAAGGCTGGGCCTCTTACTCCAACCAGGGGGCAGTGTTGCCAAAAACAAAACAAGAATACAATATGCCCCACTCCAAAGGAACTATAAATGATTTTCCCCCAATGTTTTATTGGCTTATAATTCACATATCATACAATTCAATGGCTCAATCATATCAATAAGAATTGTAAAATCATCACCACAATCAGTTTTAGAACATTTTCTTCATTCTTGGACCCATCATGATTAGAGCAGCAAAGGCCCGTCTTTCTTCGGGGGAGCAGCTGATGCTTTTGAATTGCTGACCTTGCAGTTAGCAGCCTACCGTTTAACCATTAGACCATCAGGGCTCCCTGTGGACCCATCATTACTAGCTCCCCACTTTCCCCCAACTTCCCATGTCATACCCCCAAGGAATCATTAATCCAGTTATTGCCTCTATAGATTTTCCTAGGCTGGATTTCATATCCAGAAAAACATTAAAGGGAAACAAACAAAAAAATCTAACAGCAACAACAAAGTAAAACAAATAAAAACCTAAGTCAAAAAGAAAGCAGAAAATATTAAAAACTGGAAGAAAATCAAATGGCTCCTAAGGAAGATCAGATGATAGGGTGCTACATTTTGACCTAACTGCCTCTGCAACAACCCACGTTCCAATGCCTTCTGCAGGACAGCAAGGCTAGTCCCGTCCCTGGACCATAGTCAGATGGGACTCACCAGAGGTTTCAGGCATTTCATTTCCCCTTCACTTTTTTTTTTTAACTGAAACAACTTCAAAATATGCCAAAGAGTAAATCAAAGGATATTATGTTTTAAGCTAACTATGTCTGCCAGAATCTTCCCTGTCTGACAGCAGGCTATTCATATCTCTGAACTATGATGAGAAGGGATTCACCGGAGGCGTAATCCATGTGTGGACTCTGCAAATGGACATAGGGTTTCCACTGTCATCCATAACCTTCTGCAAACCAGATGTTCATAATTTGAGCTCTGGTCCCCTTCCCTCCTTTAGATCTGGACCATGTTATTTACAATCTTTAGAATACATATCATGGTGCGATTCTTCCATGTGCATTTAATTGATGCTTCGCTTAGATGGCTGCTTGTTTGAAGATAAACTTTTAAGGCCCTGGATGATTTTAAAAAGAAAAAAAAAAGCCCCCAGACAATATCTTTTCTGGTAACCAGCTGGTTTCTTGACACATTTTGCTATAGCACCCTTATCTTCAGTGATCTCTTCATGCAGACAAGCACCAAGCAGGGTCACGTCATAAGAAATCATCCTTCTGAGACGAGAGCTAGAATTAATAGCGGGGCCCAAATATGTTCGTGCATTTTAGAGTTTATAGATGTCTCTGCTGCACCTTACAGACAGCATGGCATTTTTGTTAGAGGACATTATCAGTCACTCCCTTAGGGCATCACCTCCACTGCCATCAAGCAGCCCTACAGGCTGAGGTAGAACTGCCCCTGTGAGTTTCCAGGACTGCAAATCATCACAAGAGTAGGACGCCTCCTCTTTCCCCTGCAGTTGGCCAGTGGTTTAGAACTTCCGACCTTGCACTTACCTGCCCAATGCATAGCTACTATGCATTGATAGTGTCATTAGTTTAGTCAGTGGTTCAGAACTTGGAACCCTGTTGAGAAAATGAAATTAGACATGTCTTGGCCACAATACATGAATTGTTGACTTGTACAGATTAAACTTTCCAGTGACTAAACTAACCTATCTTAACCAGTAAATGGAGCCCACATTTTAAAAGATCTGAAGATGACTAGCTTGTGTGCTTGACTCAGTGTGTCTATACCATAACTAACATAGTTACGTTTGCTATTGTGGGGTTAGGGCAGGGGTCGGCAAACTGTGGCTCACGAGCCAGATGTGGCTCTTTCTGTGTGAACGTGCGGCCCTGAAGTCACATTGAAAACATTCGAAAGTTATTATTTCAGGTCACGGAGATTTCATTTGTTTGGGGAAACATGCTTAAGGCTCTCGAGTGCTTTAAAATTGTTAGGAGGGACAGGATTGACTCTTCGGTCTCAAGAGTTTGCCGAACCCTGGTTGAGTCGATCAGACTGTGACTTTAAACACATATTCACTTAACAAAGATTTACTGTCTGTTCTATTGTAAGCGCTAAAGATGTACAGAGAGAGGGGGTGGGGGTAAGATTTTGAAGAGTATGAAAAGGGCTGGAATCCTCCCTCACCTCCTATAGAAGCTGTCTGGAGACTGGGGGAGGAAAGGGCTTCTCTGAAGCCCAGAGATGTGGTTTACATTTCTCCTGTTCTCTTTCTATTCACAGACCCCATCATTTTGTAATGATGCCGAGGATATTGACTGCAGACTTGAAGACCTGACCAAGAAATATTGCCTAGAATATAATTATGACTATGAAAATGGCTTTGCAATTGGTAATTAAATCATATTGTGTTGGATATTTGTAAAACTGATTGGGAAAATAAAAAATGATTTCAAAGAATGGAGCATACTTGAAAAATTGCCCTTTGTTTTTGTTCTACTTATTAATTAGGTGATTAATAAAAATGAACATTTTATTAGTTAATTGAAGTACATGATTTCAAAATATTAGCCAAGGTCTTCAGCATGATAAACTAGTAGGGAAATTAAAAATATGATTGCAAAATTGAGTTGATATTTTAAAAGATATTTTTATGTCATTAAATTCTATACAGTGGCATTGTTAATGCCAGCATATTATTTCATCAAATCAGTTTACCACAATGTATGCAAACAGTTTCCTATCTGAGTTACTTCTCCATTTTAAATTTTATGTAACTTTCTGTGAAAGTTTTATCAATTTTTTTATATTGTGATTTGGGTGAAGTTTAAAGAGCAAATTGGGTTTCCCTTCAACCACTCCCTGACATTTTGTTTGGTCAAAGGATGTGCACTCAGCAGAGTGTGGCAGCAGGCTTTCCACTGCTTCCCTCTGTTCACCATTTCCCTCCTTCCACCTTTCCATCTCTTCCTCTCTTCTAAGCCGTCTCACGGGGCAAATGCTACCCTTTTGATGTCTTATGACACGACCCTTCTAAGCATGTACCTTCCTAGGAGTGCTCAACTTACTGACTTTTTTGTCACTTGCTAAAAGGTGAACCATGTAGATGGACTCTATTCTAGGTTTGAAAGGTGCCTAAAGGCCATAGTCATATGGTTCCAACGGTCTCTATCAGATCAGTAAGCATGGTCTATTTACAACTTTGAGCCCCTACTCTCCCCACTCCACCTCCCACCCCTTGCCTTTTCCATTTTCTTCCCACTCTATCAAAGACCTCCTACTGTGATCACTTTCAGACCACTGCCATCTAGTTCTTCTGATGTCAGCTTCATGGAGACTGAGGTCTTGAGGCCCATTAATCCTTAGGATTGTTTTTTTGAGACTGTAGGTTCCCCCCACCCCCACTCTTCTTTGTTTTGAGCAGAGAAAGGCCAAGTGTTGTATCTTACTTAATTCAGTAAGAATAAAGGATATTAAAGTTTTATCAGATAGGATTGAAATAAAATAACACCAGTAGTGGATTTCTTAATGATGACACCTTTTCTGGTACTCATGAGCCAGGCTCCCCCTCCCAGACAGCTCAAGCCACAAGGATAGAAAGACACACAGAGAGTGAGTCGATTTTCATCTCAAGACTACAAGCTAAGTGATGCACGCTGTCTAATAAGGATCCAAATTCCGGTTTTCTAGATTGAGGCATTGCATACATGATTCTAAATGAAACCTTTCTTCCTCGAATGTTTTCTTAGAGAGTCAAAAAGATTTAATAAGGTTTATTAAAAATAAAAATATCTTGAAGGAAAAAAATACCTTGGGAGTCACAATCAACATAATATAAAGGACCAATAAGCATATCTCAATGTGTTTGAATTAATGATAATCAAATTCTTAAAATTAAAACTAAAATAAGGCACCAATTTTGACCTGTCTGATAAACAAATATGAAAAAGAATTATAATGCCCATACATGGCAAATGTGTAGGGTCAGAGGAGAAAGGAGAGTGAAGTTCATAATATGTATCTAAAATGTTCACACTCTCAGGCCCAGATATTCTGCTTCGAAGAATAATTCTTTTGATAAAGATCAGGCCAGGCTGCAGAGATGTGTCAGGTTTCATAAACTCTGAGATATACATTTTTCATTTTGGCATCTCTGAAATTGGAATGTGTCTTCTTCTCAATGGTGACTTAGATATGATAAAATATTGTAGGTTTCAAAACTTTTAGATAACCTAAAAATAGTGGTATGATTATATTGTTTGTTGTAGAATTATGGAAGAGAATATTTTTAATTACTATTTATAGCCTGCTATATGTTTCATTATTGCTACAGAAATGTCATGATATGTGGTTAGGTGGATAATTCTTTTGAGAAAAGATTACTAAAAATATATAGAGAGTGTAATCGAATTTGATTTTAACTATGCTGTATTTGTTGTTACTCCAGATATACAAATAAATGCATTCTCAACATGCATAGTTAGGGAAAGGCTTACCTACCATATAAATTTTGGCTATTTCTAGATGATGGGGATGTAGGCAATTTTTAGTATTTTTCTTTTGGCTCATCTAATTTCTTTTTCTATAATAAATATGTATCACTTGTGGGAAAATGTTTAATGGAAAAATAGTTATTTATAGCCCAGCAAAATTTCAAAGCCAGGAACAAAAATTAATTTTTTTAAGAAAGTACTAAAATGGACATCCTATATAAATATAATTTGATTTTTAAAGACTAATTCAGTAGTTACCTACCTTTAATAATGGCATACCCCCAAATAATAGTACTCTATACCCAAACCTGTATGCTGTACATTATGAGCAGGTTAGGAAGGAGACGAGGGCAATTTGACATTATCAGATGTGTTGCTTGTAGTTTACCATCAGAACCTAAACAGTGAGGAAGCTGCCACTGTATGATCCTTGTTTCTCTGCCTCAACTGTCCAGGGCCAGGTGGTTGGGGTGCAGGCAATAGACTGGATTACTCTTATGATGACTTTTTGGACGCTATGCAAGAAACTCCCACGGATGCCAGTGAAGCCAGGCCGCCACGGGTCCGAAGAAGTCCCCCAATGTCTGATCACAAAATTAAGTTAATTTTCAACATTACCGGTAAGGACAATAAATTCTGAAGAAATTATGGAATATAAAAGTCTGGGTTGAAAATCCATTTCTCAGATACGACACTTATCCTTCAGATGAAATCACCCAGGAACTGAGCAGTCGGTAGACCTGAATCTTCTGCACGAATCATAAACGTCTGGGATCACAGTTGTGTTTTAGGGTTCTTGCAGTCACCAAAGCAACTCTGGGGGACTGTGGGTGAAAACACTGTGCTGCTAGTCACCCAGAGAATCCAAACTCACCAGCTTCTCTGCAGGAGGAAGAGGGGCCATGTCTTTCTGCTATGGTCACTGCCTTGGAAAGCCTGTGGGGCAGTTTCACTCTGCCCTTCAGGGTCACTGTGAGTCAGAATCACATCAATGGCAATGGTTTTTTTGCTTTTTGTTGCATCTTGGCATAATGAGCTGATGCGTGTTTTCAATGCAGGTCTTTAATATGCCATCGCGAGTAACCTTCCCCCTAAAGATGATGTGGCTCCAGTCCATGACCCACCGCCATGAGTCAACCCTAACCCATAGCAACCTGATTAGAACTGCCCAGTTGGATTTCTGAGGCTGTAAATCTTTACCGAGCATAAAATCTTTTCTCTCACCCTCAGAATAAGTAGTGGTTTCAAACTGCTGACCTTCTGGTCAGCAGCCCAACACTATGCCACTAGACTTCCTTCCATTTATGACAGAGGAGGAAAAAATGATGTGGTGCTTCTTATTACCCAGGCAGTAGTGCTCAGGAAGTATTGGTTGAGTTTATTTATGAAATTATTTTTGCTAACCTATCTAAAATATACTGCAAAAATGAATTACAAATGTCTTCCTAAAATACCGTGTCTTATTTTGTCTCATTTTGATCTCAGCAAGCGTGCCGTTGCCTGATGAAAGAAATGATACCCTTGAATGGGAAAATCAGCAGCGACTTATTGGGACCTTGGAAACGATCACAACTCGACTGAAAAAGACCCTCAATAAACAACCCTTCGACTCTTTTCAAATTGCCTCTGAAGTGCTTGTCGCTGACAGCAATTCCCTGGAAACAGAAAAGGCTTTGCCCTTTTGCAGACCAGGCTCCTTGCTGAGAGGACGCATGTGTGGTAGGAATCTGTAAATTGCCTCTCTGAACTCACACATCTCAAACTCATTGGGGATCTGTTTTACAATTACAAAGGACTCTTGAAATCACACAATGTTGGGCTGTTGTTGTGGCTGTCAACATTCTGATTTTGTCTCCAGAGTGTACACTCAGGGTCATGCCTCTTTGTTTCAGTGTTCAATCTGTAGATCTCGTCAACGCCCAGTAGTCAGCTTTTGGCCATTTCCGTCCCTGATGCAGCATGTTCCATGTGTAAAGCCCTATCTTCACAACTCTGTGAGGTGCCCCAATTATTACAGTTTAGCGACAAGAAAACTGAAGTCAGAGTCTCTGAGCCCTTACTCAGTAAGTCTTGACCGCCAAGACAGCAAGTACTATAGCTAAGATTACACCCAGGCAGGTAACACTTAAGCCTTCACTTTTGTGACCTTTTAAAAACATTGAGGTGAAATGTGCCTGACATAAAGTTCACATGTTAGAGAGTACAATTATTTACTGGCATTTAGTATATTCACAGTGTGGTGTGGTCACCTTTTCTGCCTAGTTCCAAAACATACCCATCACCTCTAAGAGAGTTCATGTCCATGAAGCAGTCCCATTTCCCGCTCTTTGTCTCCACTTCCCCACACCCCTCTCCCTCAAACACATCCCCCAACTTCCCATTCCCTCCCACCTCCTCCCAGCCCTGTAACTTTTAGCCCCTAGTCTAGATTGCCATGATCAATTCCAGCCAATTTCCTCAAGAAGCCATAGGTTATAAGAATGGAACACCCACCCTTCCCCCAACCCAAATCTGTGCATTCTGATGAAATTAGTGACATACATCTTGTGTTCCTCCCTCTGTAGGCCCAGAAATCTGTCTCCATCACCGATTCCCTGTTGCTAGTCCCAGGGCTGTAGTTGAATGTGTTTTATTGTTCTGCCTATTTAGCACATTAATAGTTCTATCATTCTGAGCCTGCTCTCCTTTCCTCCCCACCTTGTGAATAAAAGGCAAGAGTTATCTGGATTCCTGTTCACCACTCAGTGTGATCTTCAGACTGGGTCCATCTGAACCCTCTCCTCTAGGGCTTGCTAAAATGCAACTTGACTTGCACTCTCAGAAACTTTGGTGCTGGGGTCCCAAAGTAATTCTCATCTACTTCTAAGCCACTTAATCACCCTAGAGCTGTGGCCTAGGTCCTGTCTTCAAGTCCTCTCTATCGAAGGTTACTAATTTTGTTAACTAACTTTTTAATGGGTCTAATACTTCTCGTTGGTGTGAGAATCTTTGATCCACTTCAAGGCTTTCAAACAGTAGACTAAATCTCCAGGGGGTCATTGGAGGCAGTGGTTCCACCAGGAACCTATTTTCCTCCAGGTCCTTGGGTCTGGGATGCCTATGACTTTCCTTTGATGGGCAAAGATTCCTGTCGACAGACACAAGGGTCTTCTTAATCCACCAGCCTTTGTCTCACCATGTTTGTCTGATTTTGTCACCAGAAATGTGGCTGTTGTGGACAGTCCATTTCTTCCAAGGAAGAGTAGAGAAAACATTTGATTCACTCAAGGTCCTAAATTATCCTAAACACTTACTGTTTCATTCCTTTCTCCCATTGCTTATGCTTTGTTAGCTGTGTACTACTCATGGCGACTTAGATGATCCTAGCTGTGGTCCACACTTCAAAGCACAAGTCATGAGTCCTAAGTTTTGTCAATCAGAAATTGCTCTTCCTCCCCCTAAGCATCCACCACTGTTGACTTTGATGAATGTGTGTCTACAAGGGATAACTCCATGAGTAACCTGCTGCAAATGGAGCCTCTGTTAGTGGCTGGCATGTGCTTTATTGCTTGTATGCTCTTGGGCACAGAGAACCTGAGTTCTGTGGTTCACTGTAGTTCACTGAGCCCTTTCATGTGTTTTGCTTGTTTTCTTTTCAGTGAATTGCCCTCTGGGAACCTATTATTCTCTGAAGCACCTAACCTGTGAAAGCTGTGGGATTGGATTCTACCAGGATGAAGAAGGGAAGCTTGAATGCAAACTCTGTCCGGATGGGACATACACTGAGTATTCCCATTCAAGAAGCATCTCTGAATGTAAAGGTAGAGGTCTAGTGTGCATTTGTGACAAACAGAAGCCCAAGTTTTGAACTGTGAATGGCAAACAGAATGACCTAAGAGCATTACTTAAAGTCAATTCATTGATGTGCTAGTTTCATTAATTCATACTTTTCTGTTAACTGATATTTCTATAATTAATGTTTCTATTCTACAACTTGAATATTTTCCTCCATTAAAAAACAAAGAGAAAGAAACTGGTGTTTCTTATGGAAGCACTCCATTTCTCTCCAGAAGTCAAATCTTACTGCCAACTATTGCAACTCACCTTCAATTGGCCGGAATTTCTTTATAATTTCCCATTTATTTGTGGAAAGGGCTTTAGTACCACTCAGTAATTACAAAAGTAACTTTTCTTGGCATAGTGCTTGGAATTGAATAACTACAAGTATGTATTCATTCTACTAAATCATCTAATATTATTAAAAGTATCTTTCCTAAATTATTTGCAATGGCAGCTCCTGGTGGGGATATTTAGGATAGGGAACTTTCTATGCACACAGAAAACACTTTCAGAAAACACTTGAGTAAGGTTATGGTAAGACCTTACACTAAGGCTTTTCAAAATGGTACCTCTTCGCCACTGTTGCAAATATAGGTGTGGGTGTTTAGAGACTAATCAATAAATACAAACTCAGGACAAGTGATGGGTGACTGAAAATGGCTCTTTCAGGATTAGCAATCGTGAAGATCAGAGTGCCTGGGGGCCAGGACAAAGGCAGGTACCATGCCCAAGAAGTCTGGGAATCTGGTCTTCCTGTTTTACCACAAACTATGACTAGACATAAAATTTCTCAGCCTCTCAGGGCCTGATGTTCTGGCTTCCTTGATCTCTGTCCCCTGGCTGCCCTGAAATGCAATGGTGCTTGTGTCTGGGAGGAGGGAGCAGAGCCAGTTCTTTATTTAGAGTAGCAAAGGTATCAGGATCGTTTTGAGACCCTAGCTCAATTTAGAATTTTATTTCTACTACACAAGAAAACTTTGCCCCTTTCCCTAGAGGACAATTTGTCCATGGATAGCACCTTTCTGGAATGTTTCTGTTAGGTGTTATTCATCAACTATTTATTGAACACTTTCTATGGGTCAAGTTGTGTGTTAGACAAACAAGGAAGCAAGGGGAGACAAGTCTAAAGCTTAGTATCACGGGAAAGCATGGGAGAGTCTTGGATACAATGTGTATGCTTGGCCAATCAGAGGAGGAGTTGTCTATCTCCCTGATTCTGCTCAGAATTAAAATTGTATTAGCTTGATCATACACAGTGCTCAGTTTGTACATCGTAGTGTCTTCCTTGTTGATCATACAACATTTTTCTTTTTAGCTCAGTGTCAACAAGGCACCTACTCAGCCAATGGACTTGAGACTTGTGAATCATGTCCACTGGGCATGTACCAGCCAGCAGTTGGTTCCCGGGGCTGCCTTGCATGTCCAGAAAACACATCGACTGTGAAAAGAGGAGCTGTGGACGTTTCGGCTTGTGGAGGTTATCAAAGTCTTAGGAATAGCTGTTGATCTAAAACAACTGTTTTCTACACACAAAGAAGTGGAATGTGTGCGGCAAAACTCTAGGGCTCCTGTATGCAGAGAATAAAAATGATGTCCCCTTAGAGAGATTTCCTATTCACTCATTCAAGGCTTAAGCACCGGGCTAGGGTTAGGAAGTGACTGTAAAGTTACCATGAGTCCAAATTGACTGGACAGCAATGGGTTTAGCCTTAGAAGTCTTGAAGAGGTGTGTGTGTGTGTGCGTGTATGTGTGTAAATGGCTAAGCATTGGGCTGTTAATCTTCAGAAGGCCTAAGGCCTGCTTTAGGAAAGTCACCCAGCCTTGAAACCCATACGGAGAGTTCTACTCTGCACACCTGTGGTCAAAACCCCCTGGAACCTGGCATTTTTTTCCCACTGTTAGGAATACAAAAGTGCAAGACATGAGCCCAGGTTTCAGACAGTCAAAAACACATGGCTTCAAGGCTCAGATAGAGATCTAAGCTAGAACATAGTCTCTTCACAACTCAAATGAAGTCCTATCCAATGTTCCTCGAAACTGCAAAATACATGACTCTGTGAGTCACAACATTGGGTTTCTTCTCATCTGAAAATCCCCACCAGTGGTTCTCTGCTCTGGCTGTCAATTTTAAAATCCTGCAGCCTAGTCTTCTCCCCCAGAGAGTCTAGCTTAATCTGTCTATCGTACATCGATTTTATTTTCAAGTTACTCCATGCGATTCCAAAGTGACAGGAGAAGTTGGGAACCACTCATTGCAGTTCTTCACCTTCAGGTCGAAGAGCTTGTTAAGGGAGATTACTGTGATTCCACTTCCAGATCTCTGATGCTGGAGGGCTGGTACTGGATCGGGGGTGGGGGGTGGGGGGGGGCTGAGAATTTGCATTGCTAACTCTCTCTCAGGAGCCTTGTGGCAGAGCGAATTAAGCTGCTAACCACACATTTCAGCAGTTCAAAACCACCATCCTCTCTGCAGGAAAAAGACAAGGCTTTCTACTCCTGTGAGAGTTGTAGCCTCACACTCCCACAGGAGCAGCCTTAGAGGAATCCGAATTCGCTCGATGGAAGTGAGACGCGTGTTTTTGTTGTTTGAGCCTAGTTCATTGTTAGTGCCGATGCCACTGACCATAAAAGGATGCAGGGTTAAATGATTAGAAATGGAAAAAATCAAGGTTCAAGTTTTTAAATAGATCTGACCGACTTCTTCACTGATGATAGCCTTCCAGCAAAAAAAAAAAAAAAAATTGATGAATCTGTAAACAGAATATGAGATTTCAGAATTATAATGAAACTTAGACTACAGTGAAAAGCAGCACCGTGTTAGAAACTCCAGAAAATTACAACTACTCTCAGCCACTGGACTTGCAAATCAGTAGAACTGGAGCTGTAAAAAGAGTTGTTGGCTTGCCTCAAAATAGCACTTTGTGGTTTGACTATATGTTAAATAATTTTGTATCTTTCTCATTCTCTACATTATTTAAAAACCTAACATCTGTGGCCATCAGAATATTGAAACACTATTCCCTTATTGAATAAGTGAGGTTTTCTGAAGATGACCTGCTTATTCCAATTTAAGGAACTCTGGGTGCCTGGTAGGTTACACATTAAATTTCTCACTCAGGATTCATGCTTCAAACCCACCAGCCACCCCTGGGGAGAAAGATGAGGCTGTCTGCTTCTATAAAGATGGAATTCCTTCCTCATTGATTCAATATTAATGACGATGGACTTGATGGTTGTGGGTTTGTCTTTACACACACACACACACACACACACCCTGCCCTCATTATAACCATATATCTGCATACATCTACAGTGTGACATTGCTCAGAAATAATTGTCTCAGAAGTTTTATTTAAGATGGAATGTGTAGGACAGTGCCTCACATTGCATGTTGGGAGTTGTAGTCATCATCAGGCAGGTGCTGTAGGGTGAAAACACACTAGGGATGAGAGGGTTTTATAATGGTATCTGTGTAGATTATCTCAGTCCAGTAGGACTATAGTAGATTAAAGTCTGTTGCATTTGAGAAGTTGGGAAAGTCGTGCTCAGCAACCCATTGTGAAGCTGAGAATTTCCCTAGGACCATATTGGAGTTCCTTAGCCTTATCTGTTGTGAAATGCCAGCCTTAGATTCTTTTCCATTCCAGTTAAGCAAGACTTGGCATTTATGGTTGGAACACATCTGCTAGAGAGCCTTTTATTTTGTCAGTATATAAACTAATTTGCGGGGAGAGTCTGCAATAAAAAATACTTTCGGTTTTTCTCCAACCAGGATTTTTATCGTGAACAAAGTTCATATTTGACATTTTTCCCCCTTTAGCTTTTCCAAATAAACCTTGAGGCTTGTCTAATACTGAATTACTACAATTAAGCAACTATAATTCCCAGAAAGTCACTAAACTTCTGGTAACTTACTGCCCCATGTCCCCTAATATCCCAAGCACACGTGTTACCACACTCTGCTCAGCATGACTGAGCACGGGCAGGAATAACACTCAGCTCTGTCTCTTGTGGTACTGAACAAACACCAGTGGACAGAGCACAGAGCTTTTTTCTAAGTTCTGAAACATCCCCTTCTGTTTATTTTCTAGCTTCCAACAATCTCTCTCTCTCTCTCTCTCTCTCTCTCTCTCTCTCTCTCTCTCTCACACACACACACACACACACACACACGCACACAATTTGATGGGCACCTGTACAATTTCTCTTACTTTTGGGTAAGATTGTTATGGTTTTCATTTCTTTAGCAGGCTGAACTTAAAAGTGTAGCAATTCTATTTCAGCATACCAAAAGTATTAACCTAGTCTCCCTACATGGTTCCTTTTATCACTTGTTAGACCATCAAATACTCTGGAGCCTGTAGCTACAAATGCCAGCATCTAAAATCTTCCATTCAAAAAGTTTGGTTTGTAATTGAGAAACACACTCCACAAATGACGCCTAATCTCCAGCGTTGTCCTTGTCACGCTTGGCATGTGTTGTTCCATAGCTCTGAAGCTACTTTGTCTTTGAAAGATGCTTCCCATGACAAAGTCAAGGTCAAAATTCTCATCCAAGTTTCATCCTAAACCCTGTCAGAGTAGAAGGTGATGTCCTCCTCTCTCCCAAGGACTCTTGCTTTCTTTATAAACAACCTGGAACGAGTCTGGAGAAGCTGTAAGACACTTAGAACCAATGAATTGAATTTTCTTTAATATGTAGATACTCTGGAAATGGTGGCCATGAAGAAAAATCTCATCCCTGCTCTTTTTTTCTATGCTGATTGTATTAGCCTTGGCATTTAGATTTGCTTCCTAAAAGATACGCATAAAATTAAATTTATTAAATGTATGCAGTAATTTCCTAATCTGTATCAAATTAACCTGTTGTACCAATTATTTGAGAAACTGCTTATTTTCCTTTTTATTATGTATTCAAGGCTTTCTACACACTTAATTTGTTTTGACTAATTTTCATTGCATTTTGGGGTGCTCTAGTTGCCAGTTTGGCTAGCTAAGGGCCTTTTAATCTAGCACTTAGATTTTTGGCCAATATAAAAACATCCCTAAACAATCTTGTGGGGTTTTTGCTTTGTTTTGTTTGTTTTACTCCTTCCATTCTTTTAAGGAACCTATTTGTTTACTGGAAGATGACTTTAGAGACCAAAAGCCAGCCTTTGGCAGTAGACATCAAACCTAGCAGTTTTGGGGGGTGTAAATCACACCTAGAAGATGGCATTTCCTGCAGGGTTTTTTTTTTTTAATTTCTTTGTTTTTTTTGTTTTGTTTTTTGGGACATCACTGCCCTCTGGTGGTGGGAGTAGGAGGCCCAGCCTTTGCTCCTGTGGAGCCGCTGCTGGAATTGAACCTCCATCCCAGTGCGCAATCCTGCACACAACCACTACGCCCTGGGGCTCAGCCCTTCCTGCAGGTTTTGATATCAATTTTGGCATATTTAGGGGTTTTTTTTCTCTCTCTCTACCATGAGTAGATGATAGGACTTGTTCTATTATGCCTGTATCAGCAACCAGTGTCTGTGACTGCTATTCGAAATGAAACATTTTCCTTTCTTTTCTTATGACAGTCCTTTCAGAACTATGTATTTAGGTGTGGGGATGGGGAGTGTTTATGGGTGTATAGATCTACTACTACTACTGCCACCACCACCACCACCACTACTGCTACTATACACACACACACACACACACACACACACACACTGCCATCAAATCAATTCCAACTCATAGCAGCGCTGTCAAACTTTACAGGCACATAGAGCCTCATCTTTCTCCCACAGAGTGGCTGGTGGTTTGAACCACTGACCTCATGCTAGTGGCTATCTACTTTTCCCCTCTTGTCACCAAGGCCAGTAGTATTTTTTATGAGGGGGCTTCAAAAGGCTCATGGAACAATGGCATTAAAAGATAATGGAATCTTTTCACCAACTTTTGAAGACCCCTTGTATATGTTTATATATAGACATTTTACATTTAAAAAATTTTGCTCTATATATAAATACTATATTTAATGTTAATTGACTACTCCTAGAGACTAAAGTTACCATTTGAAATATATCTACCCTTGGAATGTAATTTAAATTAATTTTCATGCAGATCCATTTTATACCTTTTATGCCAAAGTATTTCACAAGGAATTATTGATAGCACAATACTGCTAGCTATTCTGGAGAACCAGCAGAAACCACCGATATTAATATTAATATTCTAATATTAATATTAAAACCACCGATTTTAAAATTAATATTCTATCCCTGTTAGAATATTTATGTCTTTAAAATTTTTGGCATTCTTCTCAGTTTTTAGGGATATAGTCTTTTTCTTGAGAGTAGCAAGCTGAAAGATAACATTTAAAAAAAAAATCTATGTTATCATTGTGACTTTTCCTTAAGGAGGTTTTTGTTTTTTAATATATGCACTCAGAAGTACTATCCCAAACAGAAGTTTTATACTTTTACAGTAGAGGTTTCGTGTGTTTAATTAGCTGTTTTGAACCTTTGGCATGTATTTTTTTTCTAACCAGACTATTGTTTTTAGAATCTCAATACTCAGAAAATTATTCTAAATTTAACAAGTTTATGACATGCTTGCACAAGCAACATCTTAAGTAATCCTTCCCAAAAAATTCAACAGATAAAAAAATTTAATTATAATTAGTATTCCATAAAAATAGCCACAAAATGAAACTTTTAATTATCAGGTACTGTGATTTAGTGAAGGAGGAGCTTCGGTAATGTCATGGTTACATCTCCATGATCGGCAGTTTGAGACCACCAGCAGTTCCGAAGGAGAAAAGCTGGGCTTTCTACTCCAGTAGGAAATGAGCAGTTATGGTCTCAGAAACCCACAGGGGTCACTCTGACCAGCCACTCAATGACAGTGAGTACATCTCATCTCTCTCCCTCCGCTGGTGGTTTCAAACCATTGACCTTGAGAGAGCCTCATCTTTCTCCCTCAGCTGGTGGTTTCAAATCATTGACCTTGTAGTTAGCAGCCACAAGGCCACCAAGACTCCCCAGCTCACAATTAAACAGTAGTGAATAAAAATTAAAGACCTTCAATGAAGGCAGTGTAAAATAGACAAGACACACACTGGCAAAAGTATTTTCCCTAAGTATGTCAAATGATTCAGATCCTTGATTTATAGTATAATTATAAAAGATTTCCAATACGCAATTACAATTGTGTAGGTTAACTAAAACTTTCTAATGAAAAGAACTCAAAATACACTTGCGAATAACTATGCAATCCCACCTCATTTTCAAATAGTAATTAGTAGTGCTGTTGTGTGAAAAATGAGACAATATCATACACTGTTGATGTCCCAATAGGTGGGAGATATTTTTCATATGAGTTTTTTTAACAGTTTTACTGGAACATAATCCATATATCATAGAATTCAGTGGTTCAATCATATCAAGCAGAGTTGTGCAGTCATTACCACAATCAATTTTAGAACATTTTCTCCTTTCTTACACTCATAGTTACTAGCTCCCCATTTCCCACCAACTTTCCCTACCTTACCCCCAAGAAACCATGATACCAGTTACTGTCTCAATAAAGTCACCTGCCCTGGATCAAGAAACAAAGAAACACAGAAGCTAGCAGTGATAGCAAATGAAAATAGAGGGGAAAAATCTCTATAGGAAAGAAAGTGTAACATTTCAAAAAGTAGAACAACTTTAAAATGTATCCCCCCAAAAAGGAGAGCTTGTGATGAGGTTCAATTTTAACCTAACTACCTCTAGTATAGCCCACTTTCCAATCTCTTCTGCACAATAGCAAGACTACTTGTGACATAATTGGGTAGGATACATAACTGGCTTTCATTGTTTTTCATATTTCAACCTAAAAATCCAGCTACTTGTGACTTATTCCAAGGAAAACATCAGAGTTGTATGCAAAGATGTATGTAGAAATGTACATTACATTAGAGCAAACAAATGAAAATAAACTGCAAGTCCAATAGTAAAGAAAATGTTAGCTCAGTTATGGTCAATAGATACCATCGAATCACACTTATTAAACATTATGTTACAAAATATGATGCTTTGAGAAAGTAGTTATGCTACAATACTAAGTTGTATCAAAATAAAATATTACATGGCCAATTCTAATTTTTATTGAGTTAATGTGTACTGTGAAGACAGAAAAGAAACAGCAAAATACTTTCATATTATCATTTTGATAGATAAAATGAATATTGAATATGTGGAAGTCATATTAGTAATTGTTAACTTTCTTATAACCAAAGTACCATGTTCCTTACAAATATCATGTGCTACTTAAATGCACAAATGATGTTTTTTGTCTTTATAGTGCCTTGTCCAGTGGGAGAATTCTCTCGTTCTGGTTTAAAGCCATGTCATCCGTGTCCTCATGATTACTACCAACCGGACGCAGGGAAGTCCTTCTGCTTGTCTTGCCCTTTTTATGGAACTACAGCATTCCGTGGTGCTAAATCCATTGCTCATTGTTCAAGTAAGATGATCCCCTGAATTCCTTGCATAATCATGTGTTGGAGACTTATTTTTTCTTGTTTCTATGGTAACAGCAATCCTGAATATTGCTTATCTGGATTTGTTCAATTTGTTCCTTGGGTTTTTTTTTTAATGATGGGAGCTCAAAGATTCTTGTTTGGGTAACATTGAACTAGATGATTTCTAAATTTCTTTCTAAGAGTTTAAGACTATATGAAATATGTTATCCATGTCTGTGCTGACTATTTAAAAAAAAACTAACAAACTGAAACAAGATATTGGGGCTTTTCCTATCTGTGAACTGGAATTTTGACTGTAGATACTAACTAAATCCAGTCTATTTGGTAGAGACTATCTATTTAATGGCAATAGCTACCATTGGCTGGCCTGTTTTTCTAACGTTTTCTGTTCATTCTGTTAGCTTTTAGTTCGGCTTTCCCTGCAGCAGAGGAGAGTTTAATGCCAATTACCTCTCCTGGACACATCAAAAAGAAGCCTGACATCAGCAGTCAGGCAAGTCCATTTTCCAGTTATGAAACTTGCTGTAGTGGAAAGTTTGGAAAATAATTTGTCATTGTGCTTGCCTCATAGAGGACACCTACTAGAATTGAAACATTAATGAATCAAGAGTCATGAATATTATAAATGAATAATTTCAGTTACTTGTGACTGCCAATAACACTGTCTTATGAGTTCTGTGTACCAAAATCACTGGTGTTCTCCCAGAAGCAGCTGGAAGTTGAGACTATGTAGATGTGGAGCCATTGTGATCCACTAATAATCTCACTTATCACAGCACCAGCCATTATGTGAGTAGGAGCAGCTGACTTACCCAAAAGCTTTCTCTGATTGGCAGAAAAAGTTCACTGCTATGAAATTTATTTAATTTCTTTTCTTCTGGAAAAAAAAAGAATCTTTTAGTTGAATACAGCCTGGGTTTTGAAAATAACTGAGTTTTCTTTTTTCTTTTTGTTTAAAGACCAGTTGCTAAACCTGATTAACTTGGTTGGTTTGGAAATTGAGAATCCACTTTGCTTGATGCCACAAATTCTTTGGTCTTTACCATTGAGGATATTTCAACTCTTTCCTGTTTTGCCTTCTTAGAGTCTAGTCCAAACCAAACAACTTGTACTAGAACATGGACCTCATAAATATAAAAAGGTGTGGGAAACCCTGGATCAGTGGCTCTCAACCCTAGAGAGATTTTAACCCACTGACCAAATTTGAAAATCAGGATGTACAAAATGTGCGATTTAGATGCCCCTGGGTGAGACCTGGCTTCAGGATGCTTTTAAAACATACCAAATGGATTGTAATGGGCAGCCATGATTTAGAAGCACTACTTGGGTTTTCCAGCATATGATTCAAGAACAGCATGGGCTTTTGTGACCTATATGGCAGATTCTACTATTATGCCAACCATAGAACAGCTGACCTCACCTGGAAGCTGGGTCTGACTGTCTAAAGTTACAAACCCATTGACTCCCTAGATAGAGTGTTTTGAAATGAATAGAGCATTTTGTCTCTGAGAGATTTCTTTTCTGCCACTGATAGGTTTTCCATGAATGCTTCTTAAACCCTTGCCACAATAGTGGGACCTGCCAACAGTTTGGGCTTGGTTATGTTTGCCTCTGTCCATCTGGATATACAGGTAAAATATAAGAATAATATGTTTAATATCTTTTCCTGTGAAATGATTGTGACTTTCTGTATCAAACTTCCTAACATTGAGAATATGCCCTCAATGCTGCTAGATACTGTTCGGTCAATTCTAACTCATAGCGACCCCCAGTGACAAAGCAGAACTGGTCATAGTGTTTCCTGGGCTCCAATTGAGTAGGGAGCTAGGCATTGGCTATCATTTTCTTTGCAGCTGTTGAGTGTGTTCGAACTGTCTGCCTGTCACCGCAAGCTAAGCACTTAACCAGTGAGCCACCAGGCTCGGCGTAAGAGGCTGTGTCAGTCTGGGTAGACTAGAGAAACAAATTCATGGACACACGTTTGTCTTACTAGAAAGAGATTTATGTACAAGAGCAATTGGACTTTGAGAAAACATCCCAGCCCAGTCCAGATCAAGTCCCTAAGTCCGCTATTAGCCCATATGTCCGATAGCAATCTAAAAAGTCCTCTTGAGACTCAGGAAACACATGCAATGAAGCCCAGTGCAGAATAATCACAAGTCAGTGAGTTGAAAGTCTCTGGATCCGGGACATTAGAAGCATGTCAGCGCTGACAGGGGTCTCTGTGGCTTCTCTGATATCAGAGGTCTGTTTGAATCCATGTGACTTATCTGCTGCACTGTCTCCCAGGGAAGTCTGCAGAGAGAGGGAGGCGTCTCCCGCCTCCAAGGAGGAAGCACCACATTCTCCAGAATTCTCAGGTGAAGACCATGCCCACACAGAGACCTCATTGGCTATGATCTGATTGACAAGCTAGACTCCATCCCTACCTCTTAATCTTCAAATTGACAGTTATGTAACTATCATGCATTAAATCTTATTGATGCCCAAAGATGTGCTTGAAGTGTATAAGCAAATAGGAGGGAAAAGTTTATGTACCTCACAAATAACATTCTGGAGAATAAAAAATCACATGAAAAGTCTCCGGTAGTTTGCTCTTTTTTTTTTTTTAAAGTCTCTTTAAAAAAAAGTCATATCGCAAACCACGATTTAAATTGGAAGGCAGCTTGAGGATCACAGCTCATATTTTATTCTCATACAAATTAAATGCATGACACACAACAGATTATCCTCCTTTGGATACTTGTCTTTCTAATAAAGTCCGTCTCTCCCATGTGCTATGCACCAGTGAACGTGCTTGTGAACACTTATGGTGGGGTAATTTGGTTTGGTTTTGCTCTTTTTGTAAAGGACTTTTGGGAGACTGTGCTTATAAAAACAATATTGTTTTGAGCTTGATCGTGTAGTGTAAGAATTATGTCTTCTTGTAATTAGGTTCACATTTCAATTCAGTCCAGAGAGTATGCTACACTTCACGTGGAAATATATTGCAAATAATCACTGTATTGCTCTATACAGTATTTCCCTAATATAATACACCAACATAAAAGATTTTAATAGGAAAAAATCTTGCTTAATAAAAGATTTTATCACAAAAGCAATAAACTTGGAAAATAAGTTATAGCTCCAGGTGCTCAAAAAATGTGAGTAGTGCATTTATTACAGGTTGCTTGCGTGCTTGTAGATGTGAATGTGTTATTTTTATAAAATCTCCTAATAGTGACCTTCTATAAGAATAATAGATCTTGTTCTAGAATCTTACCATAAGTGATACTTGAGCAAAGGTATGGTACAATTCTCAAGCTCTAACATGTATCAGTATTACCTGGGTGGTTTATTGTTTATTGACACACAGATGCTGGAGTCCACTCCCTGAATTTCTAGTTCAGTAGGTCTGGAAAAAGGCCAGAGAATTTGTATTCAGTTTCTAGATAATGCGGATATGACTGGTGGGAATTGGTACAGGGGTAGAGCATAGGTCTACAGCATTGTGCCTCTCTCTCTCTCTCTCTCTCTCTCTCTCTCTCTCTCTCTCTCTGAGAATGCACCTCCCTCTCAGACACTTGCATACGAGATGCAATCTGGCAAGATCCGCCAGGTGACCTTGGTAGCAAGTGAGAGAGAAAAAGAATCGATGCCTTTGACTTGGGACACAGGGGAAACTATTGAGTTTACCATAAACTGTCAGAAGAATGAGCCCATCTGTCATGAAACAACAGCTAGAATGCTACTTAGAAGAGAAGATGGTCAAATGTTGTCTCATTTATCGAGGACGTATTATCAGGAGTGACCATTCCCTGGAGACGGCCACCATGCTTAAGTGGAGAGTCACCCAGAGAGACAAGGTGGCCGCAAAAATGAACCAA
>PVJH01021171.1:22828-39308 GCA_004026705.1 Nesogale talazaci
GGGGGGGGGGGGGGGGGGGGGGGAGAGGGGGGGAGATACCACAGCATGAAGAACTGTATTAAGGGGTGGCAGCATGAGGAAGTTTGAGAACCAATGCTGTAGATAGAACCCAGGTGGAACATGGGGTGGAAGGTTGGTAGGTTGGTAGTTCCTACCCACGGGCAGCTCTGCGGGAGATAAGGCCTAATGTTCTGCTCTTGGGCAGATCATACCCTGAGAAACCCTAATGGGTGATTCTACTGTGTCAGAGAGGGTGGTGGAGAGTGGAAACAGACTTGATAGTTCACAATGACAACAATTGTTCACTTCAGAATGAGCCAAATTCCTGATCATACTTTATACTTCCAGTTTTCTCTTGTGTTTTTCATCCCTGGCACCCTGTGTATAAACTTTTCCTCTTTTGAATGCGTCCTTGTAAGGATAGCTTTAATCTGTCTCAAAGGAAAGTGTCTTCAGGCAAAGATTAACTAGATGGTAGCATTTAACATCTATTTCCTTTTCCTTCTCCATTGCCCAATTATCCATGGAGGTTGCTGGTGGTGGTGTTGTTGTTGTTGTTGTTAGTGCTGGCAACTTGGCTCTGACTCAACAATCCTGTGTCCAACAGAACCAAACACCGCCCACCCTGTGCACTCCTCACGGTTGTTCTCATGTTGGAGCCCACTGTTGGAACCACTCTGTCGATTCATCTTGTCGAGGGCCTTCCTCTTGGTGGCCTGATATCCTTCTCCAGGGACTGATCTCTCCTGACAATGTAGATGCCATCACACCATCAATGCCTCTGAGGAGCATTCTGGCTGTACTTGTTCCAAGACAGATTTGTTTGTTCTTTTGGCAGTCCATGGTATTTTCCATATTCTTTGCCAGCACCATGACTCAAATACATCAATTCATTCAGGTTCCTGGGATGTTTACTGTTAAACAGGTAGGGCGTTGTTTCTCTACATTGCTCTCCTTGGTCAGACTATGTTGGTTGGTTTGCATTTCAGGCTTGAAGTGTGAAACAGACATTGATGAATGCAGTTCCCTGCCCTGCCTCAACAATGGAATCTGTAAGGACCAGGTTGGGGAATTCTTTTGCGAATGCCCTTCTGGTTACACAGGTAAGAGAAAGGTTTCCTGTTTTTACCATATAAACCTCAGAATCATAGAAAGTTCTATTGCTGAGATATTTTTAAATGCAATGTTAGACTGTACTCAAAGTATACTGAAGAGATATACAAGTATATTTGAATATTAAGTTATATATATGCACTCAGAAGTGTTCTTTTCATTAGTTATCTTGTTAGGAGAGTAAACTTCTTGAGATTTATAAAATAGGCAGCTCTGGTTTTGAACCCCATCTTCATCAATCCCATTTTTGACTTTTCATCATATATAACAATAGCAGTAAGGGGGAAATGTGTTGTATATTCTTGCCCTATAAATGTGTGAATGTTTTTTGTTATATAGATTACACACACACACACACACACACACACACACACACACACAAAGCCTACCTAGTATTAGGTTCTCCCCTAACTCCTCACTGAGATATGAAGTTATGAAGTGACTATGTGCTTATTTCTGTGTGTGTGTGTGTGTGTGTGTGTTGACTATTTCTAACTGGGAACCTTAGGCATTTGTATCCTGGATTGTTATGGATCATTTTACCTCTCCATTTGAACTAAAATGAATACATGTATTTAAATGTAATTCTCATTTAAGCCAGAGAACTGAGTTTTCCAACTCATCTCCCAGAAAATATGCAATGATCTTTTTGTCAGCTTTGTTCAGTCACATCATAATTATTTTATTGATAACTTGATCCCATGCTATAAAGCATAATATATTATCTTATAAGTAATAAAATCTCATACTATTACTGTGTGGAGTGACATGGAAAATGTCTATATCATCTGGCATTGTGCAGAACCCATTAAGTTATTGCTATAATATTAAAAACATGTCTGAATATATTTAAATCATGTGTATATAATTTTCTCTACTCCACTATGTCCCCTAAAATTATTAAAACATTTTAAAGGAAGCAGAACCTAATGACTTTATCATGCAAAAAATAATTATAATAAAGAAATGAACATGTCAATAACATTAGTCATAAGAATAATCACTAAATCACCTCTGACATATTTTCTCCTTTTGGAATGCATTCAGCAATGGTAATCATAGCCATATGTGAAAATACATTGTTTTCACAGTAGAATCAGATTTTATGGGGAAGCTGAGTTCAAAAGTCTGTATCTAGGAGAAATTCTACATCAGAGAAACAAGACAGCCTTTGAAAAGATCTTAAGTCAGCCATCATCGAGTAGAGAGGCATGCTGTCTTTTAGTCATCCTGGATCAGGCACATCAGATCAAGCTTGCAGGTAGGGGCCCTGACTCACACACCTTGAAACAAGCCACATGCATGCCGCTTGCATCCTGAGAGCCATGCAGATGTTAAACCAAAGGAGGAAACTAAAGATTGGCACACTCTCAACAGCCCACCCGCAGACTGTGTGTGCGGCCACTGGATCTGTAACCACATAAACCAAACCCAAACCCCCGGCCGTAGAACCAGTTCTGACTCATAACCGCCCTGCAAGACAGAGTTGAACTGGGTTTCAGAGACAGCCACTCCACATTGGAGAAAGACGTGTCTTTCTCCAATGCTTAAGCAGACGTGCCACCAGGACTCTCTCTGTACAACCTCCTAGCTCGTTCAATTTCAATATTCGCTCACACTTTCCCTCCTATCCTCTCGGCCAGTTTGCACAGATTTATGAGAAAGCGGCTGTTCTTCTACACATTTCTCTACCTCTTGCAATTCTAAATCTGAAACTCAAGTCGGTGACATGGAGAGCTGAGTCCTGGTGAGAGCTGGAGTCCAGAATGGCAGGTGCATACTCTGGGGAAAATAGCTGTACACTTCTAAATCAAAATATATCTTATTGGATGTGACATTAGTTGTGTGATCTATTATGGAAGGCAAAAACAAGGTCATGCTTACTACACTCTAACTGAAAAGTATTGACTCTACATTTATTTTTATCTATCTCTAATATAGACTATCTTTATTTTATCTAGCTCTATTCTCCAAAGCTGACTGGTGGAATTTTCCCTGAGTGCATGTTCATGTTGTCATAATACATAAATTATAAATAAATAATACATAAAACAGAATTTCAGTTGGTGTTAGCTTAAGCACTCTAACTTCTTCAATTCAAGGAGCTTTTGTATATTTGTATTTGAATCTGAAATTGTAGGCTCATTTCTGTCCATGGCTGCAAAAATGCCATAGCCCTGTGTGTGTCTCAATTTCCAGACCCATAAAATAAAGGGTTTGAATGATATCAGTTCCACTCAAATAATAGCTACATGGAAAATGGGACAGCTGCATAGAAGTTTGACTCTTTTCCCAATGTGCAAAACAAAATAACTTCTTTCTTTATTCAGCACATTTCTCTCAGATTTATTTCAAATGTTCTATGACCTCTCATCTGTAAAGGAATAAACAATCAAAAGTGGTCAGCAAATAACAAAAGAGTAATAAGTGAAATGTGTTTAAGCAAAACTACATATATTATCATCTTAACTAATAAATATGACTGCTTTATTCCTGGCTGAAAATGCTATGAACTTTGTTGGGTATTTTGAAAATAGCAAGATGCTTCACAAACAGGTAAGCTACTATTTCCCATTGTTCAGTTGATACCTGAGCAAAGCTCTTGGTCCTGTGAGGTTTATCCTGCTCAGTAATTCTGTGATCCTTCCAGGTCAAGTCTGTGAAGAAAATATAAATGAGTGTAGTTCCAGCCCTTGTTTGAATAAAGGAACCTGCGTCGATGGGGTGGCTGGCTATCACTGCACCTGTGTGAAAGGATTTATAGGTACTATCTTTTTTTTTTAGGTACCATCTTATCATTGCATATTGTCTTAAAACTCTGTAGCGCTCCACAGATTATTATGTTTACTGATATTGTCTTTGAATTTTGAAAAGTTTTAAGAAGCGATACAGAGAGTCCCCAACGAGTACAATCAATTCCGTAGTCTCTTTGGAAGCAAAATAGCATTTCATTCAGACCACAAATGGTCATTCTACCTTATGATTGACAATGTATATTTCAAATAAGCAACCAATCTAATAAAACATTAAACTGTGGCTGGTAGAAATTATCTAGAAGACGTAACATTCTGAGCTCGCCTTACATAGTCTCACCTTTGAACTTGGATGGGGCTCAGAAACCTGCACTCAATCACGCAAACCTGAGGGAACCTGGACCAAAGAGGATTCTCTGCAATTCAAATAGAAGAGAGATCCAGCCATATTTGGTTGTTCATAATATCTGCTGATGGGATACAAAGGGATAAATTAAAATGATTGAAATCTGATGAGACTTTCCATTTTAAAATGATTGATAAATCATGAATAAATCATTTATAAGTTTATGGGACTTTGCAAACTAGTTGAAAATAAATTTGTGACTATTTTACATATCACCTAGTTGTTATTTTTACTATAAATAAAAATCATGACCAAATAGTATTTAACTCACAATATTAATATAAAGTATCATAACCAAATAGCATTTAACTCACAATAGTAATATAAAGTAAATTATATTTAAACATAGTGAATATATAAGAAGATTTTAAAAAATTTTACTGGAAGTTAAAAAGGCCCTAAAAATTGAGACACATTATTGAAGGGAAAGTTTCAAAACTGTAGTCAAATTTCTCCCAAAATAAATATGCAAGACCTCAATAAATATGATTGACTACAAAAGATGACGCAGCACCAGGCAGGGTTTTGTTCTGGACAGTCCTTGGACAAAGAACAACTTTAATGCAGAATATTTAAAAACACAAGAAAAGGTTTAGAATATATTGATAAATGAAAAACAGGTTACAGGCAATATGAGCAGGAGAATTCTGTTTAGTCTATATATACTGTGCGTAGATATATCTGAGAGTAAACATGGCTTTTATTTTCCTTCCTGTGCTGTTTTGATTTTTGATATTTTTCTATTTTAATTTACTAACAGTTTGAGTCTTCCACCAATGAACATTTCTGCATAGATGTGTGCCAGGTGATGGGAGCTAGAGGCGGGAGGAGTGAGATGCAGGAGTGGGTGTGGGAGAGAAATAGAGAACAGGAACTTTCAAGCCCGTTCTTTCATCAATAAAGAACTGGAGGCGAGGGCCAGTCCAGGAGGCAGGACCATCAGGTAAAAGCACAGGAAGACCCTCTCAGCCTCAGCCAGAGGCGGCCTGGTGAGGAGGAAATCTGGGGCCTCCCAGGAACCAGACAAACAACTTCAAGTCTGAGCAGACCAAGGTTTCTACCCCCAAGAAAGGACAGAGCAAGGGACAATCAGATGGAGCAACCAGCCATCTCTCACTGAGATATCCATTACTCATCTTAGTTTCAGAAAAAGTCAAGATAGAAAAAAAAAAAAAAGGTTTTAAGAGCAGATTACAAAAAATACAGAATTCCAAAGTAAGGGCTCATGAAAGAATGGGCTCTCCAATCAGTTGGCTAGTGTGTGGCTTTGCTTCTCAGCAGTGTCCATTCCAGTCCCTTAGGAAGCAGCCTCTTCCAATAAGCCAACACCTTGATCACAGTTTTCCCCAGGAGTTAATGGTTTGGGTTCTTCCTCCTCCTCATCCATCCTCAGGCCCGCACTGCGAAACAGAAGTCAATGAATGCCAGTCGAGCCCATGCTTAAACAATGCAGTCTGTGAAGACCAAATTGGGGCGTTCTTGTGCAAATGCCCACCTGGGTTTTGGGGTGTTTGGTGTGAGAAAAATGTGGACGAATGTCTCAGTCAACCGTGCAAAAATGGAGCTACCTGCAAAGACGGTATCAACAGCTTCAGGTAAAAACAAACAATGTCTTGTTCTTCTCACTGTTTGTATTTTCTTAACTGTTGAGTCATTCTGCAGTTTCTGGAAAGTATGCCTTTGAGTTCTGAGTCAGGCACTCCCTAAAAGTGGCCCAAGTTCAGGCTACAGTAGACTCTACCTTCCTCTTGAGAACCTAATTACTGAAGCAGGGAAAACACTAGTAATTTTAAAAGAGGAAAGATGCCGCTTTTAAATTCCCCAGTGATCCTTACAGCCAAGTTTGGGAACCACTCTTCTATACTTAGGAAATCACAGGAGATGATCGGAAATAATTGCACAGAACCATATAATCTAAAACTAGATTCCATGAAACCCATATTTTTAAGTGTTTTACCGTGTATCTGAAATTCACACGGTAGATTAAATCAGAAGTAATTGAGTGACTGTATATCACAATGCCGATCTACATATTATATCCAGGTTTTCAAACTTGTCTTAAGAGTTTCATAACCCTACTTGAAACAATTTAACTGGAGTGTGTAAACAAAAAAAATAACAGCTGTGTTCTGTAGATGGAAGTAGTGATTTTGCAGGGAGAGAGGCTTGGTTTTCCCAAGGTGGCATCAATAGAATATTTTTAATACTAATATTTTCATACCATTGCTACCAAGACTACTCTCTAATACCCCTTTCCCTTACAATATTTGTACCTTCTGCAGTGCTGAAGATAAGATAGCACTGTATGAAAAACATCCTAGAAAACTTCATTGTCTTCAAGACAGTAAATTCCTAGCTCTATAAATTGATGCAAGTTAAAAAAATTTTTTTAAGTCTTCACCAAAAGACAGAAATCTTGCAAGATTTCCCCATCCTTTTCATCACCATCACCCAACAGATGACCAGGATGCTCTCGAGAGGATTTAGGAGGCCTGTCTCCCAATGAGATGTGCAGGGAGTGAGACTTCATCAGTGTAGCATCAGCTCCACAGTCACTCTTTGCATCCTGTGTGCTACAGCACCCAAATCACAGCAGAGAGAAATATTCAGGTGACGCCAAATATAACAAGTCTTTCGAGTTCTCCCCAGTATTCAAAGCAATTGAACACCAAATTTACCTGGATTCTAACAAAGGAAAAGATGAAGATAAATGCCCCCAATCCAAATGTAAGTTATCACCGTGAATTTGTTTTCATCATGGAAGATGTTCCAGTGATATCACATCTCAGAGGACAAAGATCATTGACATTCCAGTTTGATAGATTAGATTTAACTTGAAATCCACAAAATCAAGTTATAATCTCCTAATTCCAACTCAGGTTTCAGTGGGCAGTGTTAATAAGTGTATTAGTTGCCATTTATTGAACAAGTCCCTTTTAGTTCCGAAATCTTTTAAAGGTAGAGAGAAGTACAAATAAAAAAACTTTGAAAGCCATATGTTCATCACTGTGTGAAGCTCTGTGCACTACTGGGTAAGTGTTGAACTACTCACCATCAAAGTGGATGGTTCAAATCCAGCAGCCGCCCCACAGAAGAAAGATAAAGGTCTCTGCTCCCATCATGACTCTGACTGTCTGAAACATCGTCCAGGGCACGGGGAGCCAGAACCCGTTCTGTCAGTAGGCTCGTGCTTTTATTCTTGTTTGTTTATTCATCACTCTGATTTTTCATATATGTGTCACATCTTTTGTGTAAAATAAGTGCTAAAGATCTTTTCAATTTCCTCCACCATACACACACACACACACACACACACACACGAGTATCTTTTCTTTCCCAGAAGTATCCACTATCTGGAAGTTAGTGGTTACCTTTCTCATTTAGGTTTTATCATTTACTACAGCCGTGACTCCCTAAATAGCAAATGGTCTTATTCAGCAAGTTTTGTAAGTTATGTCATGTGATACACACCCTTTTGCAATTTGTTTAATTTTTACTCAACTATCGGTGAAACTTGGGGGTATGACCAAGCCCCTCCAAACCACAGATTGTTCATATGTAATGTGGGAGTAATAATAATAATAATAGTTATATTACCCTTTTGTTACAAAGAAGGGTTGAAGACTTAGCAAGGATAAAGATATAAACAGTCCTCAGAGCAGTATCAGAGCTTTTATTTCTTCCCCTACCACTTCTGCAGGAGCAGAAAGCACTATGTGTGCATAATCCTTCACCTTGGCTTTCTCGTTGGTTTTGATGTTACACTTCTTCTAATGTGTCAAATGGGTTCGTGTTATGAAAACTTCTTTAAAAAGAGTTTGAGGGTGATTTCTATGTGTTAGCTGTGTTTCAGTTCCTCAATTTTCAACACCTTTTGAAGCCCCATTATCATAACTGGGAGTCTTCCTCTGAAACCTCTCTGTAATTTTCTGTGCCATCATTTATTTCCTTTCAGGTGCAATTGTCCAGCTGGCTTCACGGGACCACACTGTGAGCTGAACATCAATGAATGCCACTCGAACCCATGTCAAAACCAGGCCACCTGTGTGGATGAACTCAACTCCTACAGTTGCAAATGTCTGCCAGGTTTTTCAGGCAGTAAATGTGAAATAGGTACATACGATTCCAATGTTATTCATAACAATCACGAAAGTGGTCATCTCTCTCTTCTTACTTGCACCAAGCATGATGGCAGGCTGTGAGCACTGTTTAAAATCTTCACAAGGTCACTTGACTGAAGGGCGCTGCCTGTCAGCTGTGATAAAATGGTCAAGGGAGAAAAATGGGAGGTTGTCTACAGATTGGCTACCATGTAAATCTATGATGATGTTCCCTGATGGGTAGAAAGCCCTACCCAATGACGAGGAATACTGATGGGAAAGCAACGCATCTGAGGAGAAAAGGGAGCAAACAGGTCTAGAGGGAAAGAAGGGCATGTCTCATGATTGGAAAAGAGGGAGGTCAACCTCCAGTTGGGGAGAAGGATGACTGAAAATGCTGTGGGGGACTCTAGGGGGCAAGGGAGTGTCTTTGATGGTATGCATCAAATTAAACACATTGACCTGGGCTACTGGACGTATCTTAGGGACCCAGGCCAGGTATCATGGAGCACTATGACACTGAATCCAGCATCTTTGGCACAACATGCTCCAGAGGATGTATCAGTGAGATCCCATACAGAAACTCTCCTGGGTGATCTGGACTCTATCTTAGACACACTTGCAACTTGAAGACTTAAGTCGGAAAATAAATGGTACTTGCGGGTAAGATAATACAGAGTCCAGCTCATATCTTACAAACCTAATGGGTTTGAAAGAGGTACAATCTGCATAGAAAGCCTATAGATAAAAGCTAATACCAAAGTTGGGGGTGCAGCACCAGCCTGTGTAATCATGAGCTGTTGATGGGTAACAGTATCAGAAGTTCAAAAACGAGCAACCAAATTGATGTGAAGGGGCGTGGATATAGTGGAGATCCAAAATCCACCTGTAAGATAATTGGACAGTCCCTCACAGAAGAACCACACGGAGGGATAATACATCGAGGGTGTGGCTTGGCTCTGGTGAACCACATAACTCTCCTCTAGTTCTCTGGTATTTCCTCCCCTTATGACTTTCCTTTGTTTTGCTTCACTAAGCATGTTAGATTTACATATGTTCATCTATATATTTTAAGTCATTCGAGAAATTAAAGTCAAGATATATAACCCTTCAGAAATAGTAACAGAAATAATAGTATCCTAAGGGTATGGAGAGAGGGTGGGGGAAAGCGGGGGTTGAGGAGCTGATAGCATGGGGAGCTTATAGCACAGATGACTGCATAATCCCACTCAATGGGATTTTATGTGAATGGATAGACAGGAGTGTATAAGATATGGCTCCAGATAAAGCTATTTTAGAAAAAAGAAGAAGAGTTTCTCGGGGGTATGATGAGAGGGGGTGGGAACAAAGGGAAGCTGATATCAAAGAGTTCAAGAACAAAGGAAATATTTTGAAACTGGTAGCAACTGTAGGCTTTCTTTGTTTAGTTTTCTTGACTACAGTACACAGGTGTAGACTTGAAGTGCTGAGGAAAGAGAAAAAAGGCATAGCCCCAGTGTAGGGGGGACCATTGTTCCGGGAGTTACCTCCCCTATGCACACTGCGGACGCATAGTGGGTATGCATTTGGTTATTAGTCACAGGTCAGCAGTTCAAAACCCCCAGCTGGACCACAGGAGGACAAAGCTTTCTACTCCCATAAATATTTCAGTGTCAAAAACCCACAGAGGCAGGTCTACTCTGTCCTGTCAGGCTCCTGGGAGTCTGTCTTTGGGTTGAGTAGTTTTGGAGTTTGGTTTCTACTGGCATGTCTTAGAATCTACTGTTGTTAAGAACTACTAACAATCTTCCAACAATACAGTTCTCTGTTTCCTTTGCACTATTGAGTGTACTGGCCCTCACAGGGACATACCAATGATCCTCTTCGAAGAGAATGTCCTCCGTTTTGTGAATAATATGCATTTCACTTTGACACTGCCTCTCAAATAAGTTTATGTTCTGAGTGAACTTCTTTTAACCTTGTTGTTATGTTCAGTCAAGTGGATTCTGACCCAGAACCATGGAAAAGTACTTTACATAGGCCATAATCTGCACATTTTTCTTTCTCCTTGCAGAACGGTCTCGGAGTTTTAACCTGGATTTTGAGGTGTCTGGAATCTATGCCTATGTCATGATGGATGGAGTGCTTCCATCTCTCCATGCTGTGACCTGCACATTCTGGATGAAATCCTCAGACACCTTCAACTATGGAACACCCATCTCCTATGCACTTGACAATGGCCAAGACAATACCTTCCTCCTGACGGACTATAACGGGTAAAGAGAGGTTGAACATTTGAGCAAGGTGTCTGGTACAGTGTCTGAATGCCGTGTGGGGAAGACAATGCTGTGAAGCATAGCACTGACTCTGTGGAGATCATCTTTAGGATGTTCTCCTGGCATCCAGGTAGAACTTTGATGAGGGGCAGAGAAGGAGGGTGGTCCAGTGCTACAGCAGAACAGTGAGAAGTCAAGGACCAAATATGCCAGCAAGACACATTCTGTAGGAGGGCCCAGATTTTGTGATATTACCTTATACAAGTTTGATGTTTTCATATGTATTACTACTTCACATGAGTTTCATGATGACTTGAGGGATTCATGCCCAATTCACAGATAGGAAGACAAAGTTGCTGAGAGGCCACATGATTTGCCTAAAACCTCACACACCAGAAATGACAGAGTTAAGACCCAATTTCTGATGGATGTTTTAACTGGTGCTCCTCCTTTTACATACCAAGACCTCATGGATTTCTGTGGACTTACTGACCCTCACTCTCCACACAAATCTTCAGCCTGCTGCTATAAGTAAGTTGTAGGTCTCAGAGACCCGGTGAGCTCTCTTTCTTCTTCAAAACCTAAGGAAATCCCTCTATTGGTGTGGAAATCCACCCCCTTGTTGTTAACTCTGTTCTTCCTAGTGGACTTCAGGTGTCAGAAACAAAATCCAGGAGATGATAAATGATAGATAGATAGATAGATAGATAGATAGATAGATAGATAGATAGATAGATAATCGGGTAGACTAGAGAAACAAATTCATAAGCACACATATGTATGTAAGGGAGAGGTTTATATTCAAGAGAAATGGAACAATGAGAAAGCATCCCAACCCAGTCCAGTCCAAGTCCATAAGTCCGATATTAGCTCATAGGTCCAATACCAATCTATAAAATCTTCTTCAGACTCATAAAGCACATGCAATGATGCAGGACAATCACAGGCCAGTGGGTGCAGAGTCTTGTGTACCCAGTGGTGGCAAAAACATGTCAGCACTGGCAGCTGTCTCCATGTGGCTTCTTTGGCCCCAGAGGTCTGGTTCCATCAGGGCAAACCCATATGCCTTCTCCTCCAGCTCCTCCAGGTTCCAGGACTCAGGATCTATCAGTATCCTGCCATGTTGTCTTGTCAGTGGAGTGTTCCAAGGGACTGAGTTTTGTGTCTTGTCAGTAGAGCATCTCCAAGTGACTGCGTCGATAGTCTCTCATCTCCATGGGGGAAATATCACAAGATTTCCCAGAATTCTCAGAGAAAGCCATGCCCACACAGAGGCCTCATTGGCTATCTCCAGAATGACAGGCCAGACTCCACCCCTACACTCTTAATCAAATTGGCACCAGAGTACATGACTGCCACAGATAGAAAGATTGATGATTGATAGATAAATATAGATATAATGTTGAAAAGCATTCATAAATATGTTGATATAGGTTCTGAGTAGATGACTATAGAAGCATTCAATCATGAAGCAAAATGTACTTTCTTTGGGACATTACAAGATTATTCTCAGTCTCAGGAATACACTTTAGAGAAATGCAACCTAATTGACATTGGTAGAACTCCACTTTTCTCTCTAAAAAATAGCCAGTGGGTGACATGTCTCAAATTGGATCCACTGTTCCGAGTTTATCCTAAGTTTTACTTCTAACACCCAGTAAGCTATGATAAAGTGTAATTAGTGAATTAAATCTTCTATGAAATGTGGCCAAATAAGTAAAAGGAGGAATGAGGTTATATGTTACTTTATCCACACAAGAAGAAGAAGAAAAAGAGGAAAAAAGATTTGATTTGTCATACAGAAAGAATTGCCACGTATGACTGTGTTATCTACTCTCCACAGTTGGGTTCTTTATGTGAATGGCAAGGAAAGAATAACAGACTGCCCCTCCGTGAATGACGGCAAGTGGCACCACATTGGAATCACTTGGACAAGTGTTGACGGAGCTTGGAAAGTGTATATAGATGGGAAGCTGTCAGATGGTGGCTCCGGTCTCTCTACTGGCTCTCCCATACCTGGTATGTCTCAGCAAATTAAGCTTTGGTCTCAATGTGATGGTCTGTAGATGGGCATCAGGTTTGCTGGCATTTATTGTCCTTGGTTTTAGACCAAGATCAACAGTTACCTGTGGCATTTAATTTCCCCTGATTCTGTGAATTAGCTGGATCTTTTTCACAGACAAGTTATATGGTACTATGGCTAGGAAATACCTTTATAGATAAATAGATAGATAGGTAGGTGATAGATAGATAGATGATAGATAGACAGGAAAAGAGACAGATCTACTTCCAGGAAGCAAGCCGAAAGAACAACAGCTGGTGCTACAATTGCGTTCCAAAAAGATTAATGACTAGTGTTGTATTCTGGTTTGGGGTCTGTGTTGTTGCTTTGAAGGAGAGATTATTTGTACTTGGTAGACAAGCAGAAAAGCTGCTCATGGCTCGTTTCTGTGTATGTATGCTCTTCTTTAAATAGAACTCAAGTGCTATTCTCCAAAGGTCTTAACATAAACATTTATAGAGAAAAGTGTACGAATGTTTTTCCTTTTTATTTTTCTTTTGCATTGATCATGAACTTTTTAATAAACAATTTTTAAAAATCATTTTATTGGGCGCTTATCATAATCGATACATCCATCCATTATATGTCAAGCACATTTGTACATTTGTTTCCCTCATCATTCTCAAAACATTTTTGCTTTCTGCTTAAACCCTTAGTATTAGCCCCTCATTTTATCCCCACCCTCCCCACTCCTCCCTCCCTCATGACACCTTGATAATTTAAAAATTACTATTATTTTGTCATATCTTACACTGTATGATGTCTCCCTTTACTGTCTTCCCTGTTGTCCATACTCCAGGAAAGAGGTTATATGTAGAACCTTATAATCAGTTCTCCCTTTCTACCCCACCTTCCCTCCACCCTCTGGGTATCACAACTCTCACCACTGGTCCTGAAGGATGCTGTCCTGGATTCTCTGGGTTTCCAGTTCCTATCTGTACCAGTGTACATCCTCTGGTCTAGCCCGATTTGTAAGGTAAAATTTGGGCCATGATAGTGAGGGTGCAGAGGAGGAATCATTGAAGAACTAAAGGAAAGTTGTATGTTTCATCATTGCTATACTGCACCCTGACTGGCTTGTCCCTTGACCCTTCCATAGGGGGATGGCCCATTATCTACAAATGGGCTTTGGGTCCCCAATCTATACTCCCCTTACTTTACAATGACATGATTTTTAGTTCTTTGATGCCTGATACCTGATCCCTTCAACATCTTTTGGTCACAGAGACTGGTCTACTTTTTCCATGTAGGCTTTGTTGCTTCCGAGCTAAATGGCCGCTTGTTTGCCTTCATGCCTTTAAGACCCCCAGTTGCTTTATCTTTTGAATAGCTACGCACCATCAGCTTTTTTCACCACTTTTGCTTATGCACACATTTGTCTTTAGTGATTGTGCCAGAAAAGTGGACATCATGAAATGCCAATTTAATAGAATAAAATGATCTGGCATTGAGGTAGTACGTGAGTGGAAGTCCAATGTCCATCTACTGCCTGAATACTAACCCTATAAATATTTGCATGAAATTCTATTTCCCCATCCTCATATGTAAATATATTTACCTATGTACATGCCTGTATTTAGACTTCTATTAATGCCCTTTGCCTTCTATTTCTTTCCTCTATTTCCCTTTACTTTCTTTTTGTCCCGCTATCATGCTCAGCCTTCATTTGAGTTTCAGTAATTTCTCTGGGTTACATTACCCTTGATCAGTTCCTACTAGGCTTCTGACACCCTCCTTGCCACTGATTTTGAATGTTTTAACCAGCCCAAGTTTTTGGCACTGTACATAACTGTCTGAATCTGCCTACAGAGCACTAGGAAATCTCATTGTTCACTTTCTTCATTGGTTTCATATGTTTTTGAACAGGAGTTTGAATGAGAGAAGAGTAAACAAATAAAACTGAATAAAGCATCGATTAATGTATTCTGAAAATATGTTTCACTGAACTATAATAAAAAAGACTAATAGACATGGCATAATAGGTTAAGGAATAAGAAGATGAGACTACTTATAGCCTGTTATTGAGGATAATTCCCTAGAAGAAAGTCAACAAAATGAACTTAACCTATTCTGTGTGACAGAATATTATATACATTAGCGAGTTCTTAAATTGAATGAATATTCATGAATCCAATATAATATTACATATAATCTAGCTAACTTTTTAAAGTTGGATCTATGGATGGAACATGCCTTAGGTTAAGCTCATTTCACTTTTCAATAATTTTCTATGTATACTGACCAAACTTTCAATAGATTCGCTTTTAAGAATTTTAAGTCAGGCTAGTATTCCTCCTCCTTCTTCTCTTTCTCCTTAGGTGGTGGCGCCTTGGTTCTGGGACAAGAGCAAGACTTGAAAGGAGAGGGATTCAATCCAGCAGAGTCTTTTGTGGGCTCCATAAGCCAGCTCAACCTCTGGGACTATGTCCTGTCTCCACAGCAGGTCAATTCCATTTTCAGTGTATGACAGTAATGAGACCCAAAGGTACAAACCTAGTAAAAATGTGAACAGCCTTATGATGCCACATCTTACTGTCAGCTTTGGGTTTGCAGAATGTCTCCCCAATGTCATTTATAGAGAATAAGCCAGGCAGAGGTTATCTGCGAAAAGCTTCCAATGTATCCCCCCATGCATAATTAGTGTCTTGGTAGTATACTTTAAAGTTACTGGAAATTGATATTTTATAAAAATTGTATCATTTTAAAGGTGGAAAGAATCATAGAGAACAGAGTGCCTCAAATCCCTTTAAGTAAAGCTTCAGAGATTTCGGTTGACCCAAGATGGTACATACCAGCCAATGGGCTAGGGAATCAAGACAGGGTGAGCCCAAACTGCTTCCTGGGGTTAGACCAGGAATTCACCAGGAGAATTTTGAGCAAGTACTTCCACCTCTGAAAGCTTTAGTTTTCTTATCAATAAAAGATAAGTACAGAGAATGACAGAGCATATTTTTCACGTGATTAAACCGAGTGCGGTAGCGAGGTCTCCTGGTGTGACCCAGGAGTCCCTGGTTAGGACCTGACTACTTACCTGAACGGTTGTTGTTGGAGCCCCTCTAATGGTTCCTTGGGATACAGGCCTGGTGATCTGCTTCTAAATGGCCACCACCATTGAAATCCCCAGGGAACCGCTCCCCTCACGCTGCACCCATGCACTCTCCTCCACAGGTCAGAAACGATTTAGTGTCAGCCCACAGTAGGATGGCTTGTCACACAGTAAGGATGGAGAAGGTTTGCTCCTCTGACTCTAGTAGCAAACCTTCTCCAAGCGTCAACTTCGTCAGCACACCATCAGAGCTAGACTAGATGGGCCTCTCTATCATACCTTCCCAAACGGCATGCCTATGTGCAGAATTCTGCATTCTTCAAAACAATGAGTCCAGCGAGAAAGCATTTGGAAGAAGGAGCAATAAGACATGAAAAAGGAGAGCGAGAGGAACCTTCTTGTTGCCCCTAAAATCATCTCATGCAGAAGCCTGTCCCAGGAATGTTTGTGACTGTTTCAACAGGACTAAGTGAAGATATAATGTGTCTTTGTGAAACATATAAGGCCTGTCTAAAGATGTCTCCTTGAACTTTCAGGTGAAATCACTGGCTACCGCATGCCCAGAGGATTTCAACAAAGGGAACTTGTTAGCCTGGCCTGATTTCCTGTCCGGAATTGTGGGCAAAGTGAAAATTGACTCCAACAGCATATTCTGTGCTGGTTAGAACTTTCTTCTCTCATCTCTGAACTACCCTGGGTTTTCTAGAAAAAGGAGACGCTTCAAAACTCTGCCTCTCTCAATGGG
>PVJH01021172.1:0-39194 GCA_004026705.1 Nesogale talazaci
TGTTACTGGAGAAATTGCCCACAAAGATCACTGACCCACAGATCTGAGTGAAACAAAGCAAAGTTTATTAGAGCAAGCAAAGAGAAGGTAGGGGTAGGGACGAGTTCGAACCCGGGCTACAGCATGACCACGCAGGATCAAACTGAAGCCCCGAACTCCAATTGCTCAGGGGTTTTATAGAGTTTACAAACTTGGGAATTTTTACAAAAGAATTGCATTTGGTGTTTACGAATATCAAAGGAGGGGAAGGACATGATGTAATGCTTTGATCTTATCATTATCTTTACAGAGCAAACAGCTAATGTTTACTATCTTGACAGAGCAGACAACAAATGTTTACTATCTTTACAGAGCAGACAACAAACGTTTATTATCTTTGCAGAGCAGACATTTCTGTTAAACTTCTCCTGTTTACAGGATACTTTGGTCAGCTTATGCAGAGTCACTATGACTAGTGAGCTTTGAAGACAAAATGGAGTTTGTTAAGTTACACTGTTACAAAACTAACTTAAGACCAGACTAGGATGAAAAATGTTATTGAGTAGCTGTGCCTATTTCAGCATGAAAAATATAACTATAGAATCATAAAAAATGAAAAAGAAACAGGTTCATTGCCTTGATACTACTGTAGGATTGAACTGGTAACTTGAGGGTAGTTTGTGGTTGTTATGTGTTTTTCACCCGGTCCCAACACATAGTGACCATAGTATAACATAGTGACCATAGTATAACATAAAAAAACACTGTCCAGTCCTGCAACATGCTCACAATCATATGTTTGAGGGCATTGTTGCAGCCACTGCATCAATCTATCTCATTGAGGGCCTTCCTCTTTTTCACTGCCCCTCCACTGTATGTTGCATGATGTCCTTCTCCAGGGACTGGTCTCTTCTGTCACTAAAACTACAAAATTTATTCTCCTGGCTGGTTCCGATTTGGATAGTTCAAAATCAAAATCTGACTGCCGTTGAGTTGATTCTGATTAATAGCAACCCTATATAGGGTTTCTGACCCATATACTAGAGTTTAAATTCTGATCACATATGTAGAAAACTATAGATAACAATGAAAGCCCCAAATCCATTTGCAGAGATTCCATGTGGATTAAGCTTCCATTGAATTTTGTCTGACCATTGACTAGGGATATGAATAGCCTCACCCCCAAGCAGAGTGTACTAGAACGTAGACTGCGTTCAACCCTAACCAATGCTTGAAGAAGTAGCCTCTTTAGGGGCTTAACTGGGTATATACTTGATGTCCTCACTGCATTCGCAATCTTATAATCTTCAACTATCTCAAAAATGGAAGTATCTCAATCATGGTTCCATACCTGCTTCTGAAGTCCACCTGTATCTGTGATATATAGATCTCTTGCCAGTCATGATTTTGTGAAAGATTCATTTGCTCTCCTGTGTCCTTTTTAAATCTTTAAATATCTACAAAACCCGGAACTCAGGCAAAGCCCTGGTGGTGTAGTGGTTGTGTGTGAGACTGCGGCCCACAGGGTTGGGGGTTCAAATCCAGCAGCAGCTCTCCAGGAACAAGACTGAGCCTTCTACTCCCACCAGGGGACAGTGATGCCCACAAAAAGAAAAACAAAAAGCCTTGAATTCCATCATGACATCATGCAGATGATGTATCTTTGCCTTTTCCTATTAAAACTTAGCAAACGTTCTTCTTAAATTATATTTAAGATTTTGGGTTCTTCTCTATATTCTAAAGGAGCCTATAAATATGTAGGGGATCTGAAAAAAACTTATTTTTCTCCTGAAAAGCAGATTTGAAATGTCAAATATACATTTAGAAGGCCAGTGTCTAACTTAAAGTGCTTCCCAAACTCTAATTAGTGAGTGTAGTGTTAATGCATTTCAAAATTTAGAGTTTACAAAACAGATTATTTGAAGCATCAATATGTTCAGTACTATAGTTCATATATATCAAATTAGTGCAAAATAGTTAATTTGGAGGAAACTTAATACAAGGGCATCTTGATATATTCAATGCCATAAAATAAAACTTAAGCTTTATTTTAACACATTAATACATGTACAGGAGAAACAGTGTTAGACCGTGGTTAATCAATGCTAGCAAGGTGACAGGATAAAAGATCTGATCTGCTTAAGATTTAGTTTCCAGAAAAATCCAAAATAGCAGCCACTCCTTTCCTTATAGTAAAATTCCTTTTTAAACTGAATAATTTCCTAATTCAGCAGGTTCGGATGAAGAAGACTATCAGGGAATACAAGGTCTTTTAGATAAGGAATGGAACCTGAGACCTTGTGTCATAGCAATGGAACTCCATACCCTACCCAAGCTAAGTCACTGTTTATATTTTATTCCTTCTATTCCCTGCACATATAAACGTGTCCCTATTTCTTACTTGGCCTCCCTCTCTTCCTCACTTTTTTTCTTCCTTCTCCTTTTTCTTTCTCTGTTTCTGATACCTATATCTCTGTATCTATCTATCTATCTATCTATCTATCTATCTATCTATCTATCTATCTATCATCTATCTTTCTTCATCATCATCATCAATCTATCTATATCTATCTGTCCTCTTCTGGTTGGATGGATTATTTGATAATTTTCTCCTGCTTCTCCCACTTTCTTTATCTGCCTTCTCTCTCCCTCCCCTAGTGAACCATGCTTTTACTACCTATTAATTCTTATTACTCCTCTCAGATCATATTTTCCCATTACATTTTCAATCCTTTTGGTCTATCCAGATGTCCCTTTACTAATATTAGTGTATGTCTCAAAGAAGGCCATTTTACTCCTTTTGGTGGATAAACTGGGTAAGACAGCCAGGTCTTGGGTAAAAATTCTTAGCATTACTTATATAGTCCCCAAGGGGAGGATATGGCCAGTGCTGTTTTTATAACTGGAGCTTTTAACCTAGTTTCTATTGTGTCCTTGGTGACCCAGACAATGCTGTATAACTAAGTGGGAATTTGAACTCTGTCCTTTCAAAGTGCACAATATCCTTCATAGTCCAAACTAGAAAGATCCCATTTGGAAACTTCATTGAACTCACTTGCAGCATATATAAGGAACTGAAACACTACCTTGGACTTAATGCTGAAATGCCACTGTGTAAGAAGGAGATGAGTGCTATCCCAAGGTCAATGAACTTTGTTTCAGACTTCTGGATTTATGTGTTCCCAAAGAATGATGGTCTGGGACTACCATATATTTGCTGGTTTAATGCTTTCTTTTTTTTATGGCAAGTGTTCCTCTATCAGGCATTGTCCTCCCTCTGTGAATGGATTTTTATCAAATTTTTGTCCTATCCCCAACCTTCATTATACATATAAATTGTGTCAAAGCACTTAAGCTCTTAATCTGTATAAATTAACAATTCTTGTACTATAATCTAAAAATCTGGCCTGTGCATGTGCAATTTTCTTTTCTAAGTAGAGTTTTAAATTCTATTACATTGGCTAAATTAATGATACTATCAATATACTTGCCTTATGTCCCAAGGGATGATTCATAATGTTCTCTAGCATAAATTAATAATGATGTCTGTAAACTAAACCAAATCCATGTCTAAAGTATATATATGTGTGTGTGTGTTTGTATATATATATGAATATATATAGATGATTTCATGTCAATTTGATAAAGAAGGATAGGGGTCAATTCTAGTCTGTCAATCAGGTCACAGACTGATAGTGCCTCCTTGTGGGTGTGGCCTTCTCATTGGTCTTCCTCTGTTTCACCTTCCTGCTGGCAAGCCACGTTGAGACTTGCTGAAACCTTGTGATGCTTCCACCACCATTGGACACACACGTCTTTTCACACACTGAACTGTGTTCTTCCTGCATGTTGTACCATTGTGGGTGGCTGTATGCACTGAAAAGGGATTTATGGACTAATATCAAACTTACAGACTTGTCATGGACTGGCGTGGGATGCTTTACTGATGCACAATTACTTCTTGATATAGAACTTGTTCTTATACATATGCGTCTCTGGATTTGCTTATCTAGGAAACCCGGCCTATCACTATAAATATATAGATTTTATGTGCACACGTATTTGTAGTCCTAATCTAAGAAAAAATCTGTTCTTATGACACAGACCTACTGTGGTGGTCATGTGCTGATGTTAATTTCATGATTGAGATGTAGAGGTGGTGTCTAGCCTCTTATCTGGAGATAGACATTGAGTACCCAATGTGGACATGGGTTTCTCCTGAGACTTCTGGGAAATCTCATGATATTTCCCTCTTGGAGATGAGAATCTATCTCCCTAGCTGTTGGGAGTTCGTGTCAGAGACAAGGAAATGAGGACAAGACAAGATGACAGTGTCCGAGCTGCTGCAGGAGCCGGAGGAGAAGCCACATGGCCTTGCCCTGATGGAACCAGACCTCTGAAGCTGGAGAAGCCATGAGCGAACCCCTGCCAGCGCCGGGACTCTGCACCCACTGGCCTGTGACTTCATGAGTCAGAAGGAGACATTATAGACTGGTTTTGGGCATCTGGGCTAATATAGGACTTATGACTTTGAACTGGACTGGGTTGGGATGTTTTCTCAATGTTCTATTGCTTTTATATATAAACCATTCCCTTATATCCATATGAGAGTCTATGAATTTGTTCCTCTAGTCTACCCGGAATAACACACCTACTCATCTTTAAGAAGTGATCACTGGCTGAGGCCCGATGGCAGAGTGGTTGTGTGCAGGACTGCGCCCTTCTTGGATAGAGGTTCAATTCCAGGGAGCAAAGACTGGGCCTCCTACTACCACTACCAGAGGGCAGTGATGCCCCACCCCCAAAAAAGAAGTGATCACTGAAGATATGGGTGCTATAGCAAAGTGTGAAGAAAGAAAATGCTGCACAGCTTTGAGAAAGAATATTGTCTGTGGTTTTGAAAGCTTGTTTTAACAAAAGCAGCTATATATATGAGGTATCAACTGAGTCCACATAGAAGAAGCACACCAGCATGTGTGACCTTAGGATGTAAACAACAAAATCCAAATATGTCAAAGAGAACAGTTTTAGAACTTAATTTTGGAACATCCAGTTTGCAGAAGATTTTGGATGACAGTGGAAGCCAAAACTTATTCAAGGTATGCCCACATGGATTAAGGCTCTAATGAACACCCTCTGAGCATATTTCAGGAATGTGAATAAGTTTGCAATAAGACAGCAGTGTAAAGTTACTTATTACAGATGTAGTTAGGTTAAAATGTACCGCCTTATCACTTTAACTCCCTTTTGACCTAATTTAAAATTGCTTCATTCTTTGATATTTTCAGTTTCCCTTTTTATTATATAAATCATTTTATTGGGGGCTCATAGAACTCCCATCATGATCAATACATTCATCAATTGTATGCATACTACACCTGTTGCCATCATCACCCCTCGACACGTCCTCCCTCCACTTAAGCCCCCAGGACCAGCTCCCCCTATTTCCCTCCCTCCCCACTTCTCATCTCCCATTAACCCTTAATAATTTACAAATTATTATTACTTTTTCATGTTGGACTCTGTCTGATATGTCCCTTCACTCTTTCCCGCTGTCCATACTCCAGAGAGATCATATGTGTAGATTGCTGCAATTGGTTCCCACCTTCCACTCCACCCTCCCTCCACCCTCCAGCTATCACTACTCCCACCACTGGTCCTGAAGGGATCATCTATCCTGAATTCCCCATGTTTCCAGCTTGAGTATTCATCCCCACGTCTAGCTGTATTTGTATGGCAGAATTGGGATCATGATAGTGGGTAGGGGGAAGCATTTGAGACTAGAGGAAAGTTGCATACCTCATCGTGCCACACTGTACCTTGACTGGCTTCTCACCTCCTGGAAACCACTCTACGAGGGGATATTGCTTCACATCGCTTGATGGACTCTGAGTCCCCATTCAATACTCCCCCTCATTTATAATGATACAATTTTTAGTTCTTTGATGTCTGACACCTAGTCCCTTCAACACCTCGTGGTCACACAAGGTGGTGTGCTTCTTCCATGTGGTTTTGTTGCTTCTGAGCTCGATGGCCACTTGTTTACTTTCAAGCTGTTAAGACCACAGAGGCTATATCTTTTGATAGCCAGGCACCATCATCTTTCTTCACCACATTTGCTTATGCACACACTTGTCGTCAGCAATCATGTCAGAGAGGTGAACACACAATGTTATGATTTTTAGTTCTTGAATCCTGATAAGTGATTCCTTTGACACCTCATGGTTCCATAAGCTGATGTACTTCTTCCATGTGGGCTTTGTCGCTTCTGAGTTAGATGGATGCTTATTTACCTTCAAGCCTTTACGACCCCCAGACACTACAGCTTTTGATAGCCAGGTACTGTCCATTGTATTCCCACCATGCCTCCTTATGCACACATGTGTCTTCAATGATCGTGTCGGGAAGTGAGCATCATGCAATGCCAACTTAACAGAAAAAATGTTCTTGCATTGAGAAAGTACTTGAGTGGAGGTCCAATGCCCATCTGCTGTCCTAATACTAATCTTATAAGTATATGCATGTTGATCTATTTCCCCATCGTTCTATATAAATATGTTCACCTATCTACACGCCTGCATTCAGACCTCTGTGAATGCCCTTTACCACTCAGTTCTTTCCTTTATTTCCTTTCACTTTCCTCTTGTCTCACTATGATGCTGAGCCTCTCTTAGGCATGTTCCCACCCGCAGCACACCAGAACCATCAATCCTGTCATTTTCACCTCCAGTCTGTTCGTCCAGCCTATCTTACCTAGATAGACCCACAGAGACAAAAATATGAACAAAAAACACAGGTATCCTAAGATGAAGCAACCAAAGAAACTAAAATGATGATGACAACAACGAAACCCATATATATATATATATATATATATATATATATATACACACACACACATATATATGTATATATGTATATATATATAACAAAATAAAAAGCTGTAAATAGTTCAGGCTCTGTTCCTTGACATCCAGGAGTGAATGGGGTGGCACAGCCTGGCAACAAAGCATATCCTTGGAACTCCATCTGGAACTCCATGTTATGTTGCACACCCTTAGTGTTTTGCCATAATGTGGTTGGGTCAAATAGGATATAATCCAGATCTCATTTTTCCACTACTGTCCCCAAAAGGCCATGGGTCAGTGTGGGAAGCTGTATTCATAGTGGGGCTGGCCATATGATCCTCTCTGTGCATTGGCTATTCTGAGAGGGAGTATCATCCTGGAGGCTCAGTGGGCCAGGATGTTCTCCATTCTCTCTTCCTCCCCCTTCATTTGTTCTCATGTGCTGTGGTCAGGTATATCTTGCTCATCAAGCTGCAGCTACACTGTTCTCCTCCAAAGCACTGTCCGGAGGGGAGAGGCAGCTGTCCCTGTATTTGGGATTGGGGTTGGGTGTTCAGACTCCTCCACTGGTTCCATGCTCCATGCTGTCATGCTGTATTCACATCCTGGAACACTGGATTTAAGTTTGATCCTTCTTTCCCTGTGGAGATATAAAGAATATTCTTCCCTTGGCTGTGTTAGTACCTCATTCCCTCTCTACACATCACTATCTGCCCTCTCATTCCCCCACCCCAGTTGACTACCATATGCATCCCTGTATTTGGTCTGCCCCCCTGCCATATTACCTGAGTCTCCCCCAGGAATTTCTGTATGCAGTAACTTTTTCCTGATAACCCTTTTGCATTTTTTATTATTACTAAACTTACCTCAGTAGACACATGTTGTTCATGAACTTTTTCACTTGGATAACTTCATCTAGCATAATTTTCTCCAGTTCTTCCCATGTGATGTGCCTCATACATTCATCATTGTTTTTCAGCAACACATTGTACTCCATTGTATGTATGTGCCATAGTTTTTAATCAATTCATCAGTTTATGGAAATATGGGCTGCTTCCAAGTCCCTGCAATTGTGAACTGTGCTGCGATGAACATTGGAGCACAGATGTCTGGTTGTGAATTGTTGCTCGCCCCTTCTGTGTATATGCCCTTTAGGGTGATTGTCCTGTCATATGCTAGCTTAATTTTCATCTGTTTTAGATATCTCCAAGTTAATTTCCATAGTAGCTGTACGTACCTACCGGTCCCACCAGCAGTGCCTAAGAGTTCCTATCTCCCCACAGCCTCTCCAACACTTGCTGCTTTCTGATTTTTTGAATTGGACTATCCTTGAGGGTGTTAGGTTGTATCTCATTGTTGTTTTGATTTGCTTTTCTATTATGGCTAATGATTGGGAACATTTTCCCATATGTTTATTGGCCATTTGGATTTCTGTCTCTGTGAAACTTCTTTTCAGGTCCTTTGCCCACCTCCTCCTTTGCCCACCCCCTCCTTTGTCCAACACCTCAGTGAGCAATTAAGTTTTTCTCATTTTGGAAGCTATCAGGGTATTGTAGATTTTAGTAATAAGGCCTTTATCTGATCTGTCATTGTTAAAAATGTTTTCCCAGTCCATCAGCTCTCTTATTACTCTCTTGGTAAATTCTTTCAATGTACACAAGTGTTTTGTCATCTGTATATACCACTTGTCTATTTGTGCCTCCTCTGTGTTTGTGTCCTTCCCTATTTCTGATAGCCTAAGTAATCCCTGTGCCAGTGTTCTCAGGTTAGTTCCAGTTCCCTCATAGATGGCCCTATTAGTTTGGGATTTTACTTCAGTGCCTGTGATTCATCTTGAGTTTATTCTAGTGCATGGAGTAAGGTAAGGGTCTTGCTTCCAGGTAGATATCCATTTTTTCTAGCACTGTTTGATGAAAAGGGGATCTGCTTCCCATTTGATATTCTGGTGGCCCTTATCAAAGATCAGTTGTCTGTATGCTGATGTTTTTCTTTCTAGGTTTCAGTTCTTTTTCATTGGTCTGAGTATCTATCATTATTCCACTACCATACTGTTTTGACCACTGTGGCTGTATAGCATGTGCTAAAGTCAGGTTAAGAAGCCCTCCCACTATGTCCTTCTTGAGGTATTCTCTGCTAATTCTGGACTTCTTCCCTCTCCAGATGAAGTTGATAATCATTTTTTTCCATTTCGTTGAAGAAGTTTGAGGCTAACTGTGTCTGAATTACATTAAACTTATATAGTGCCTTGGGTATAACTGACATCTTTATTATAGTGGGTCTTCTGATCCATGAGAATGGGATATCCTTCCATTTGTTGAAGCCACTCTTTGTTTCTTGTAATAGTATTCTGTAATTTTCCTCATATAGATCATTTGCTCTTTGATCAGGTACATCCCTCGATATTCCAATTTGTGCTTGGCTATTGTGAAGGGTATCCCTTTTATCTCCTCCTCTGTGGTCTTATCTGATGTATATAACAGTCTGATAGATTTCTGATTATTGATCTTGTATATTGCCACACTGCCATACTCCTCTATTGTTTCCAGCACTCCCCTTTTGGAGTTTTTAGGGTTTTCCATATATAAAATCAAATCATCTGTAAATGATGATAACTTCACCTCTTCCTTCCCCAAGTGAATAACTTTTATGTCTTTACTTTGTCTTATGCTGCTAGCTAAAACCTCCAGTACAATATTAAATAAGAGTGGGGACAAGGGACATCCTTGTCTGGTCCCCTTTTTCAGGGGGATTGTGTTATCTTTTCTTCATTGACTATCACTTTGGCTGTCAGTTTTTCATATATAGCTTGTATTGTCCTGAGGAATTTTCCTTCTATTTCTAACTTCTTAAGCATCTTAAACAGGAATTGGTGTTGGATGTTGTCAAATATTTTTTTCCTCACTATCATGTGGTTCTTATAGTTTTTCATGTCTATGTGGAGAATGGGATATTATTCCATTTGTTGAAGTCACTAGTGGTCTTTCTTATGTTGAATCACCCCTGCATCCCACTTTGTCATGATGAATTATTTGTTTTATATACTTTTGTATTCTATTGACCAGTATTTTATTAAGGATTTTTCCATCAATGTTCATTATGGATATCGGTCTGTAGTTCTCAATTATTGTGGGATCCTAGCCCGATTTCGTTATCAGTGTTATCCTAACTTCATAGAAGGAGTTCAGAAGTTTCTCATATTTTTCTATGCTTTGGAAGAGTTTGTGTTGGATTGGTATCAGTTCTTCCCTGAATGCTTGGAAGAATTCTCCTCTAAAGTCAACTGGTCCAGGTGATTTTTTTTTTTGTTTGCAATCCCTTGAGAAAATCTATTTCTTCTATTGCTATGGGTCTGCTCAGATTCTTGACAACCACTGGGAATAGTCTAGGGAAGGCCTGCTTTTCTAAGAATTTGTCCATATCTTCCAAGTTGTTGCATTCATTGGAGCACAGCCCTTTATAGTACTGTGTAATTATCCTTTTGATTTCATTATGGTCAGTTGTGATGTCCCCTCTTTCATCCCTCATTCTTGCTATTGGAATTTTTCTCTTCCTTTCTTTGGTTAAGACTGCCAGCAGTTTGTCAATTTTGTTAATCTTTTCAAAGAACCATCTTTTAGCAGCATTAATTTTCCCATTGTTTTCTTATTTTCCCTCTCCTGAATCTCAACCCTGATTGTTATTATTTCGTTTCTTTTGCTATTAGTAGAATTGTGCTACTGACTCTGCTCTAGTCATTGTAAATTCTGTACCAAAATATCAATTATGAGATGCTCTTCCTTTTTCAGGTGTTGCATGGATTGCTATGAAACTTCCTCTGAAAACTGCCTTTGCTGTGCCCCATAAGTTTTGGTGTGTCATGTTTTCATTCTCATTGATTTTCTAGAAATTGCTTAATTTCATCTCTGATCTGGGCCAGTACGCACTCCTTTTGCAATAAAGAAATGTTCATCCTCCAATTATTTGTTCTTATTTTCTTCATCTTCCTTTTATTGATTTCCAACCATAAGTCACAGTGGTCTGATAGAGAGAGTTCTGTATATCAATGGGCTTAACTTTATGTAGATTTGCCTTATGTCTCAGCATGTGATCTATCTTCAGATATGTTCCATGTGGGCATGAAAAAAATGTGAATTATTTTGTATTTGGATGAAAAGCTCTGTAGATATCTATGAAATCAAATTGCCTAATTGTAGTGTTTAGATCTCTAGCTTCCTTGTAAAGTTTCTTTCTCTGTGATCTGTCTTTCTCAGAGAGTGGTGTAATGAAGTGACCCATGATAATTGTTGAAGTTCTGATTTCTTTTTTCATCTTTTGGAGTGTTTGGTTTACGTATTTAGCGTGTCTCTCATTTGGGGAATAATGTTTAAAATGCTTATTGGTTCCTTATATACCCTTCCCTTGAGCATTTTATAATGTACCTTCTTAACTCTTTCTATGGTTTGGACCTTGAGGTCAATTTTATGCGAGATTAGGATTGCTACAATTGCTTCTTTTGAATTGCTGTTTGCCTGGTATGCTTTTCTCCAGCCTTTAATTCTCAACATATTTTTCTGTGATCTTAGGATGCATCTCCTATAGGCAAAAGATTGATGAGTTTGTTTTGTAAGCCAACCTATTAATGTCTGTCTCTTAAGGCCTGACTTCAATCCATTGATATTCAGGGTTATTACATTTATCTGTGCACTCCATGTTGCCAACTTATTGCTCTTGTGTTGGGTGTTTTTCTATCTCTATGAGTTGTGTCCATGTGTGCTTGTGGTTCGTTCTTGCCTTTCTTCCATCTCTGAGCCAGAGTTATCTTGCGGGCTGTTCTCCCCCAAGATAACAGTCGTTCTGAGTGGCAGTCTCTTGTCTGTGCTTGGTGATTGTTGTTCTTCTGCCTCCAGTGTGTCAGTGAGGATCTTTTGTAGGGCTGGGTTCCTTTGTCTGGGGCAATTCTCACTTCTTCATCAATTTTTATATAGATAATTTGGCTGGATAGAGTATTCTTAGGTTTGCATGCTTTTCCTGCAATTTTCAGAATATGCTGCTTCACTCTCTCCTTTTCTTCATAGTTTCCATTGATAGGTCGGCGCATATTCTTATCTGCTTTTCTTTATATGTGATTGCCAGTTTTTCCCTAGCTACTCTTGTGATTTTCTTCTTTTCCTCATATTTGGATAGTTTAACAACTATATATCTTGGAGTTTTCTTCTCGGTGTCCAGTCTAGCTGGCATACTTTTAACCTCCTGAATGGTTGTCTGGATTTCATTTGTTAAGCTAGGGAATTTTTCCTCCTAGCATTCCATCACTATTTTGGATGATATTTTCCTTGATGCAACTTCCTCTGGTAATTGTAATATTGTTTCTTTTCATAGCATCAAACAAAGTTCTGAGGTTTACTTCTGCTGCTCTGATAGACTTGTTATACTTTTTCTCACATTTATTAATTTCCGCTTGTGAGTGCACTAGGTCAATGGTCTTGTTCTCTGACTCCTCTATTCTCTGGATGAAATCTGAAAGCTTACTATTAGTTTTTGTTAGCTCACCCCTTAGTCCTTGTATTTTCCTTTGATGCATGGGGTTTATCTCCTTTATTGATTCTTCCTTCTTCTGTAGTGCTTCACTCATGTTCTGTATACGTCTTAGCAATATTGTCAATGTTTATTTCTCTGGTTGATTAATATCCGCATTTTCTATGACTGTCATTAAGTCCAAGTGGTCATCTTGCATTTGAATTTGCTTTTTCTTTTCTTGTTGAAAGTGTGGTAGCAGTTTGCTGTTTTTTTGTTTCGTTATTTGAGCTAGGTGGAGTTTCCCCTGGTGTTTCAGAGCCCTGGGCTCCCTCTTTGGGAGGCTGGTGTTGGATTTTCCATAGGCTGCCTTTAGATCACTGCATTGAGGGGTTGTTTTTCCCCTTTGTTCTGCTGTACTTCTCATCACTTTTCCCTTTGTTTTTTTCCCCCTACAGCTTCTTTCATGTCTCCTCAGGGACTGTTTGCAGCTGGACATGTTGTGGGTCTGATGGGAAGTGTCGATGAGTGCAGGGGATTGGATTTATGGAATGGGTTAGTGATTGGGGGTTTGGATCCTGCTTAGGGGCACTTTCCACAGGTATAGGGGTGGGAGGGTAAGTCTGCTACTGGTTGCAGATTCACCACTTGCTCAGAGCACAGAGAGGAGGTTGGGACTATGCTGGGAGATAGGAACACCTTAAGCTTGTTCCTAGTGTTGTTACCCTACTGCCCACCTGAAGCAGGATCTGTCACACTCGTGTCCACTGTTTGGCAGGTCCTAAACGTATTGGCTGTGTGGGACTCTCTGAGTGTGTGTGGTGTTGGGGGGCAGGAGTCTGGGAAGGAGGCACCGGCAGGGCAAAGAGTCTCTGGCTGCCTTCTGACGCCTTGGTGTGCGCCTCCTTGTTGGGGGAGGAGCTGGTCGGCCACTCCGCTGGGGACATGAATCTCTGGGGATAGGGAGCAGGGAGCATGAGTCTGTGTGGAGTGACCCTACAGGACCTCAGCACCCTGGGGTGGGGAGGACTGGCTGGTGATTTGTGTTGGTGCAGATGCAATACAGGTCACATAATGAGCCTGCGGGTCACAGAGTGAGCACCCTGAACTCCACGGTAAAAGAAACGCCAGCATCTGTTGGGGGTGCTGGTACCTGTAGGGGTTGTCAACATCCAAGGGGAGTGTCAACGTTTGGTTCACGCCTGGTTCTGGTTCAGAGGAGGTCTCTGAACCATTTTGGGAGTCAACAAACCAATCTGAGAGCTCCACACGGCCCCAAATCTCCCCCACTCACCAATCTCTAGGAGCGTTGGGCATAAACTACCTATCTGGCCGCCATTTTCCCCTGGAATTCTTAGCTTTCTTTTCAGTTGAGGTTTTTCTGTTTTATTTTGTCATTGTTGTTTTTTCATTCAGTTGTCTCTTGTTTTTTTTTCTATGAATTTATGTATATGAAGGCTAGGATGAGTAAATCTCTAAAGATAATAACCATGAATAATTGGCAGGGGAATTTGTAGGAAATGGGGAATGGACAGAATAAGTGGTAAAGGAAGAAAATGTTATAAAAGTGATCTTGGTTATTCTCACAAAAATCATCTTAATGTAACTGTATTATTGAATTTTATTATATGTGAATTATATGTCAGTAAAACTATTAAAATATTATTGCTATTCTTTTTGCCATCTCAATTGAGAAGAAATTCAACCATCATTTATTCTGAGAAGAATAAAAAGATGGACATTGGTTCTCAAGCACTCTCTGAGTCAATTGACTTTGCACTTCTTTGTCTCTTCTTCACTGCTATCAAATTGATTCCACCTCGTAGAGACTCTAAAGGACAGTATAGAACTGTTTCTGAAGGATTTTGAGCCTGTAACTTGTACAGGAGTAGAAAGCCTCATCTTGCTCCTGAGATGTGGCTTGTGGGTTCAAACTCCTGACCTCAGAGTTACCAACCCAATGTGTAACCGAGTATGCCACCAGGACAAGAAAGACAACTTTTACCTTGCAACCTAGTACACATATGTCTGTGTGTGAGTGTATATACACATGAAACCAATATTTATAAATCAATACTTTTTATAACATGTGTTGCAAGCTGATGTGTTCTATTCTGTTCTATTTAATATAAGTTAGTCTATTCTATTCTTTTTAAAATAATTTTTGGGGGATCATGCGTCGATTTTCACAATACATAGATACATATACTGTGCCAAGAACCTTCACATACATGCTCTTTTTTAAAACATGCTAGTCATGACCTACTAAAGTGAATCTACACCCACTATCTCAGTGCCTCTGTTGCTATAACACAAAAGTCACAATTTTTAGTTTTTAGAGGACTTTTATTTCTTGTAGTTTGGGAAGCTAGAAATTTAATTTAAAGTCTTAAACCTGTAAAGTTCTTCCTTATTAGTTGCTCCAGGTATTTCCTTGGAATTCCTTGACAAGTACCAATATTTACATGGCATCTATTCTTGCCAATCCCTTGAGTCTCTGTACCCATTCTGTACTTTGGGATGCCATGCACAGTGGATTTGGTCATCATAATCTTGAGCATTTTCTTTAACTGGATTTTGGAAACAGGTTACCTGCCCTTGTTTTTGCTTGTATGGATAAGTTCCAAAATTTTCGTATATATAAGTGGGCTTCAAAAATTTATGGGAAAAAGTGAAATTGAAAGAGAATGGATGTTTTTCATGAACTTTAAAGTCTTCATATTTTAGGAAGATACAATTAAATCTTTCACTTTGATATTTCATTCTGATTTAGAGCCTGAAAGCAATTCTTTAAATCATAATGATTTTTTTTTCAAAAGCTAAGTTGGCCAAGTCTACGTAACTGTAACATCCATTGGTTCTCATCTTTTACCTAGGAATAACTACCACCTTATCTCCTGAAGACAAACACAACACCAATGTAACAATATAAGTGATATTTAAAAATGGCAAGCAAGACTCCAGTCATCTCAACAGAATATTCTTGTATTAAGTTTTTGTAGATGACTCCCTCTTGCTATGATATCATTCTAATTTCTCAAGTGATTTTAGTCCAAGGTCAGAAAAGCTATACTTTGTCTTATTGTGTATTAATCTTGGTAGACTAGAGAAACAATAACTCTAGACACATATATGTGTAAGAAAGAGCTATATATAAAGAGTAATTTTGCTTTAAGGAAAGATCCCACTCTAGTCCAGATCAAGTTTATAAGTCCAATATTGGCCCATATTTCGATATCAATCCATAAAGTTCTATTTAGACTCATGAAACACATGCAATGACACCGAATGCAGAAAAACCACAGGCCAATGGGTGGGAAGTCCTGTAATCCAGTGGCATTATAAGCATCTCAGCATCCACATGGCTCCCCCAGCTCAGAATATTAGTGTAATTCCATGTGTCTTGTAAGCTGCAACGTCTCCTAGGGAGTCAGCATGTGTCTCACTTCCAGCAAGCTATTTATCTATTTAGTGCCTTCAAATGAGGACTTAGAGCTGTGACCTGATTGACAGGTTAAACTCCACCCCTTCATTCAAAATTCTCAAACTGACAACAGATAATGTAACAACCACACATGTTTCAAGCTATTATTCAAGTAATGTTAAATCCAAGTTGAGACAGGCAGATAGTTCCAAAAATTGAACTCACTTACTTGATATGGTGGGACTCATAATTCTATTGCCTCTATTTTTAAGTCCAATTAAAATATAAATTATTTCATCTGTTCTTGCCCCTCTGATATATCATAGATTTGAGAGAGAGATTTAGCTTATGGCCTTGTACCCAAGCTGTCTTAAATAATAGTAGAAAGAAGACACAATAATCATCAGAAAAACATACTAGCATTTTACTGGTTCCCAGCCAGTCAACTATAATGTATGCAGAAGAAATTTAGTAACAGCAAAAATTAGAGTGGCTCTGTGGTTATCTTTGCTGGTAAAAAATGCAATGGATTGCAGTATAACACAATGTTCAACCAAGAGTATCACATAATAGGAATGAGACTAGATCTGGAACAATGACTCTAAATTGTAAATGTCCACATCCAACTGGCAAGTAGGTAATGGCAAGAAGAAGCTGTGCTATTCATATTGCATAAAGAAAGCTATCCCTATAATGGCAGTTCTTTATCTTTATGGATTAGATATACTACCAAAAATGTGTCTGTGAAGCTAATTTATGTAAAATAAACCTTATTTTTCCATTAGCTTCTATAACAAAATTTGAGAGACGTACCCAGGAAAAGATATTCCAATACACTGAATTGAAATTTTTTGGTAAAAAGCTGACTTGGTGCTATGCTTTCACAAATTGAGTTTTTACCACAACCAGCCAATTAAGAGAAATGTAAAGAATATCTATCTTTTCCAAGAAGTCTCCCCTTTTAACTGCTAATCCTTATTTCTTTACTTCAGTGTATGTGTATGTGTGTGTGGTTCATCAAGAAATGCAAAATCCTGGGGCATATATAAAGAAGTCTCATTTCATCTCCAGTAATACAAGTTTCTTTATCCAGTAAACTGCTTACCACCTTTAAAATTACAAATCCTGATAGAAAAGTGGGTGGGGATGGCAATCAGCCTCCCTCTGGGGGAAAAACAAACACTTAGCAATGCTTGTATGGATCCAAAAGGGAGGGTATACCTGCTACTATATTTCTAATTGCACGCTTTTGACATGATTTCTGCCCAGCACATTGTGAGCCTGACATGTGCTACTTGGACTTTAGACCCTGTTTTTCAAAGTGCGCAGCACCCTTAATGGACCACACAGGAAAGATTTGATAAGGAAACCCCCCTGGGTCGACCATGCTCAAACTCACCTGTGGTCTGTGAAATTAAGTCAGAAACATCATAGAATTAGATGAAGCAGATGATTGCTATATTGAGTTGCATGACTTATGCTCATATAACCTGACTTGACAGTACTCAATGAATGGTATCCTGTGGCTATTATACACTTACTCTTTTAATGCCCTCTTTGCTTTATTTAATTATATGTTATTCAGATAGACCTTATTTGGCCACCTAAAAATTTGCCATATTGCCAAGCCCCATTATTTATGTACCCCTTGTATTTGCACCCTGTTGTATGCAGATGACAAAACACTGCTTACTGAAAGTGCAGAGAAATTGAAGCCCTTACTGAAGATTATCAAGGATTGTAGCCTTCAATGTGGATTACAACTCAATGTAAGGAAGATCCAAATCTTCAAAACTGGACCGATAGGTAACATCATGAAAAATGGAGAACATTTTGAAATTGTCAAAGATTTTGTTTACTTGGTTTTGCAATCAATACTCATTGAAGCAGCCGTTAGAAACACAAAAGATGTGTTGTATTAGGTAAATCTACTTCACAAGACCTCTGTAGAATATTTAAGCACAAGGATGCTTCTATGAAAATGATGGTGCATCTGACCCAAGTTATCACATTCTCTTTTGCATTATATGCATGTGAAAGTTGGACACTGACTAAGGAGGACAGATGAAAAATGGATGCATCTGAGGTGCAGTGCTAGAGAAGAGTGTGGAAAATGCAATGGGCTACTAAAAGGACACATCCATCTGTCTTGGGAGAAGTAAGGCTACTTTCAAGGCAAAGACAGTAAGACTTCATCTTGTATATACTTTGGACATATTGTCAGAAACTTGTCCCTGGAGAGGCTATCATGATGACTGAAGTAGAGGGCCAGTGAAAAAGAGGAAGGCCCTCAAGGAGATAATGGCTGCAACCATGAGCTCAGGCATAGGAATAGCTGTGAGGAAGGTGCAGGACCTTTCAGTGTTTTCTTCGGTTGTGTATAGGGTCATTGTGAGTCAGGACCAAGTTTATGGCACCTAACGACAGCGACATTTGGATGCTTAGAGTAAAACTAGAATATCTGGAATATTTCTTCTGTAATATCCAAGGAAACAATGAATATTAATAGTATAGTAATATGATACAAATGACCTGAGCACCTAATATGTGTTATGGCATCTCTTAGGTTCTGAAAAAGGAGATTTAAAACAGCCCAGCTATCACAAAATAAACAAGATTAAAAGTACTTAGGAAATTCCTTTATATAGAAAGTAACTAACTTAAGAAAGAAACATATAATGCCTTCCTTAGAAAAGCAAGGAATGTAGGATAGTGGTCAAAGAAATTACAGACTGTCTACCTGTGGGATGCAATGAGTACTACTCATTGAGTACTACTGAATGAGTAGTACTACTGAGTACTACTGAAATAAATTGGCATGAAAGAAAAGTTGGAAAAAAAGGAAAGTTGGAAGGGTAAATTTTCATCCTTACAGAAAATTAGGGAGACTTGCTATAAACTTTGTGGTTATAGGTTATGATTTTCCAAACTCTTTAAAATATACCTGCCATGGAGTCAATTGTGTTCACAGAAATACATGTCAGCTTGAAACGACATGATTCTCAGTGGATGCTAGTTAAGTAACAATGCAAATGGGGAGTCTTGTAATGATGTTACCAACACCCAGGATGTGACTTGATGTAATTAATCAATAGGTTCTACGGGGATTATGATGGTATGCAGGACTCTTACTTAGGTTATAGTGGAGTTTCCCTGGAATTTATCCTACACTACCTTTTTATCTTAAAAGTGATAAAAAAGAGAATTTATTAGAGAAGCAGAGAATGATCTTCTAGAAAGAAGAGCTGAGAGAGGAGCATTTCCTTTGGATATGTGCACCCTGCGCTGAGAATCTCCTAAATATGGGAGAGAGATTAGTACCAAGACACAAGCAAATCTCCAACAAGCACCAGGCCCACAAATATTGAAAAGAGAAAAGGAATTTCCTCTTGGGCTGACAGAAATAAAGTCTTCCTCGAGAGATGACACACTAAATGTGGACTTATTATCACTTAACTTTCTGTTTGCCTCCCATTGTTGGTATTTTTGATATAGCAGCATTATATAACTAAGAAACTCTTAAAAAGAGGAAGAGGTTTGGGAAATGGATAATTGATAAAGCCTGGGAAAATATCGAGGTATCTAATAATTATATTCTAGCTTTTCTTGAAGGGACATTTAGTGGAATTATAGATATCAAAGACAAGACTGAAGGGGACTTAGAAGAATGTGGTGATAGCTATAACACTAGAGACTGTACAGATGCTGAGAAACAGTAAGAGAAACAGTAGGAGCAGAATTAGGAGACTGGCACAAAACAATGCAGAAGCCTATCCACAGAGAAAGAGAGTTGTATGCTTTTAAGTAGCAGGTTTGCTAGTAGAGTTGGGTTTCTCTGGGCATTTTTCACCAGAAGTAGTTTTGCAGAATTCTGTTCTAAGAAATCTGAGGGCCTTTGGGCCAAGGTTCACTGCTGGACTATAGGGCTTTGGGGTACATGTCAGAAGAGATAAAAGATTTGTAACACTAACTCAAACATGACAGACATTTTGCTTACCCAAGAGTTTGAGGTTCTGAGAGATTGATAGATCAAGAAATCAGAAGCTAAAGAGGAGTGGGGCCTGGGAAGTAGAATTGCTTTGACCTCAAAGGATGAGACAATCACTTCTGATGTTTCCCAAAGTGTTGCCATGGCATGCTGGGACTCAAAGGATAGAGTAATTGTTTCCTAGTTTCAAAATCAGACCTTCACAAACTCAGTTCTGGTGTGCTAGGATGATGGGGTCAAATCCGGACCATAGATGAAGATGCAAAGCTGTCAGAAGCTGGATGTGGTCTGCATCACCTTTTATTTTATAGGCCATAAGAGAAGAGAGAAGTAGGCAGAGAAATAGAAACCTAACTCTCATCAAGAAAGCAGTTGGGAGCAGAGGTCCTGGATCTGAGGGTCTTACATTGGCAACTTACGAGATCCAGGCTTGGCTTGATGCCAGGATATATATGTAGTTTATGTTTGGTGGTCTAATAATTAGATAACTTAATGTCAACTTGAAGATATATAAGAGTGTAGGGATGGACTGATAATGTACCTATGGCCTTCTCATAAGGAGGTCCCTGGGAACCTCTCCCTGTCTCTGCCTTCACTTTTTACAGTGATCCTGAAAACCCTGTCATGCTTCCACCACCATTGGATCCACATAATTTTGCACCCACCAGCCTGTGATCTTCTTCAACTCTGAATTATTGCATGTAGCTGAAGAGGGACTTATGGAATCATACAACTCTCAGTTGTTCTTATGTTTAAGTCCATTGTTGAAGCCATGGTGTTAATCCATCTCACCAACAGACAGCTTTCCTCTTTTTTGATACTCCTCTACCAAAATGATGTCTTTCTCCAGGGACTGGTCTCTCCTGTTCAAAGTACATGAGGTCATTCTTACTATCCTTCCTTTCAAGGAACATTGGCCATACTTCTTCCACGAGAGCTTCGTTTGTCCTTGCAATTCAATATTTGGTTAGTGCCACAATTCAAAAGTATTACTTCTTCTTTGGTCTTCCTTATTCAATGGCCAACTTTCACTTTCATATGAGTTGATCGAAAATGCCATGGTTTGGGTTGGGTACACATTCATTTTTAAAGTAGCAGGCTTGATCTTCAAAACTTTAAAGGGGACTTGCACAGTAGATTAACCCAATGTAAAACCTTATTTGATTTTATCATTGCTGTTTTTGTGAATATTGATTGGGAATTCAAGCAAGATTGAATCTTTGACAATGTCAAACTTTCTCTATTTATAATGATGCTATCCATTAGTCCAGTTTTGAGAATGTACATCTTCTTTACATTGAATTGTAATAGCCAATACTGATTATAATCCTTGATCTTCATCAGGAAGTACCTCAAGTTCTCCTCTTTTTCAGCCAGCAAAGTTGTGCAATTTTCACATTGAAGGTTGTTAATAAGCCTTCCTTCAATCTGCTGCATTCTTCTTAATCTAGCTTCTCTGACTGGTGGATCTAGATAAGAACACATATATGGATTTCAAAATGCAAACAAAAAATCTCCTAAAAAGGAAAAGAAAGACTGATAACAGTCCCACACATGATAATGACAGTTAGGTTTTATGTCATCTTGGTCAGGCTAGGATTCTCTGATTTACCAGTAAGCCCTCCTGCATAAGAAGCAGTTCACAGCCTGGTGATCTAGCCTAAGGGTTGGGACCTATTTGATATGTATAAAATGGATGCTATGGAGAACTGGTCTCCTCTATCTTCCTTTTACTGATGCTTTCTCTCCTAAGTCTGGATTGCTAGGAATTGGGCTGGTGGCCAACATGAGGCCTGTTGTTTCTCAAGGGCTGGAAAAGTGAAAAACTTTCTTCAAAACTAGTCATCTGAATTTAGATTTCCAGTCAACTGAACGATAAGAGAATAAATGTGCTTGTTTAAGCCATCTTCTTGTGATATTTCTGTAATAACAGAACTCAATAACTAAAACACAAACTTATTTACTGAACCCCATTAACTGAGGGGAATAATTATCAAGAGAATGGGCTCTTAAACATGACTGAACTTTAATAGGCAAATTATTTAAATGTTTATGCCTGTTATTCCTCATCTATAGCATGAAGATAATTTATATATATTGAAAGTCCATGTCACTGGACTTTTCTTCCATGCAGAAAAGTTAGCAAGTTCCTCCAGAGTGGTTTACTACCACAAAAAAGGGATACACACAAAAAAAGACTAAGATAAGGCAGTATGGAAAGAGGAACAAAGACACATTAAGCGAAGTGCGCATCAATCACCTCATGATTTTAGATGTTTAGATGACATCGAGGAATATGATATTGGATTTGTAGTAGTCAGTTAGCAGTCCCCCACTGGCTCACCTCATTCCCCATCGTGCTCTCCCCTTGGCTCATGTTCTTGTCTCCTGATTGGTCCTTATTCCAGCATAATGGTTGTCTCATAGAATAAGATGTGCACACCACATTGTCATATGGGATGGCATTAATCAATAGTTATCTGGACATGATCTCTGGAGTAGTTAATGTCAGGAAATTTGGGATGGGTCATCCAACTTTCTAATTGTTCTTGATTTAATTGGTAGAGTGAATTAGGTGGGGTGAAATGGGGATATCATTCACAAATGACCAGTGGAATGGATTAGTTGAGATGATTCATGATAGGTTGTTCAGATTTCATAGATCACCCAGGTTTCCAATTGACCCTAACAATAATAGTACCATTTACCTGTTGTCACTGTAGGGGTGCAATTAAAATAAAATGCTATGAATAGTTCAGGGCTTATTACAAGTACTGTGAAAATGTTTCTTCTTAACATCATTACATGCCTCACACAGATAAAGATGAGAAAAAGTGGATTTTACAGGAGATAGAACATTTGATTACAGACATGAAACCAATAAGTGTTATAATTCAGATTAATTTTAATGGGTTCCCAAATGTTTCTTTTAAACTACATATTAATTTTTCTAGTAGGATCTTTCATATTTTATTTCTATTGTTGAGAATACTTATAGAAGATACATCAATTCAAAAATTTCTTTTATGCTGATTACACTTCAGTTACTTACTTTTATCAAACTAAGAAATGCACAAAAGTTAAAAGAAGAAAAATGTACAGATAAATTCTCATAAATATGGTCAAGAAACCCATTATCACCAAGCCCAACCCTCCTCTCATGTCCTGCCTAGTTGCTTCAAACATAATCCCTGTATTTGCTTCTAAATAAGCTTCAGTTTTTCTTGTTCTTGAATTTAATATAGCTGAAAGCATAGTTACTCTTTTATATGTTTTTCTTTAATGGTTCTGAGATTAGTTTGTATTTCTAATAGTTTCTGTAAATAATTTATTTTCTTTGCTGCATATAGCATTGCATTGCATTAATATATCACAATATATCTATCTCTTTCACATTCAATGAGCACTAGTGTGCTTTCCAGATTTTCTCTATTACAAACAATGTTGCTCTGAGTATTCTAGTATACTTTCTTTGGAAAATATAATATGAATGTGTGTTTGGTATTTCCCTCAGAGTGAATTTCTGCATCTTATGTTTACTTTTATCACACACTGGCAAAATTGTCTGACTACTTACACTTCCACTAGGAGTATATGTGAGTTTTAGTTGTTCCATATTATTTTGAGCATAGGGCATTTTTCATATTTTTATGTTAGTCATTCTGTTGGGTATGCACTGGATTGCCTTAAGGTCTTAATTTGCATTTTATGGGCATAGGTATTTCTGACATTTAAGTTTCTCTTTTAGTGTCTGCAATATATGAACACACAGGCTCTTCTCCAAATTGATAAATTATGCTGGGGTCAAAAGAAGAAATGAACAGGTATACTACAATCTTCATATAAGACTTCCATATTATACTGGTGATAACATATGCCTGGATCTAGTGACAACATAATAACCCACAAGTATTGGGGAAAGAGGAAATTAACCTGGCCAAGTAGTATTGTCCAGAAAGGATATGGGTACAGAATTACAACTATGCAATTAATAGGATACCGTTATCAAACAAAAGATTTTTTAATGGCAGATAAAGTCAAGGTAGCTGCATATTAAAAAGTGCAGTATGAAAAAAAATGTGCAGTATGGTAATTGTAATCAAATTCTCATACCAAAGCTAGGAAACTTTTTTTGTATTAAAATACAAAATAGACAGACATTTTGATTTAGAAAAGGTTCAGTTTAAATGGAAAATTTGAATTTTAGGAAGGAAAAGTGAGAACAGCTGTATACTCATGTACTTGAGAATCTGAACATTAATAGCAGTAATGGCTAGAGAAACAATATTTTGGTGGCTGTATTAGGATCCAGATTACAACAGATATTGGATTTATTGCAAAATTGAAGCTTCAAGCTAAGTCCCTTATTTTTCTCTTGACTTTGGTTTGGTACAGATATGCATTGTGCTTGGGACCTATAATACTTGTATATCATGTTGATATGAGAGTGAGCCAAAACATATTGCTGCAAAATATAGAAACCCTTCATAAATAAGCACATGGAACTTTAATGCTATTATTTTGACATATTTTCCAGCTAAACCTATACATTTTGAAAATTGGTATGTCCATATTTTTTATTCTTCTTTAGGAGAAAGATGAGGTGTTCTACTCCCATAAACAGTTATACTCTTAGAAAAACACAGAGGCAATTATATTCTGACCTGTAGGGTCACTGTAAGTCAGAATTTACTCCAGTGACTGTGACTAATTCTTCTCTGAGGAATTCTATGTTCTTTGATTCACATTATACCAAAATGACAGTTTTAACAACTTAGAGGGACTCAAATTTTATTGCTTTTTAATTTTCTTAATGGAGAATAATTTTAGGAACAAAGGAAAGTGTGAAAGGGAAATATGGAGTGTGTAGGTAAGATAGGGTAAGGTTTTCCAATGCAATCCTCCTGGAAAAATTTCTGTTACTGTGATAGTTAGATAATTTTATATCAACTTAAAAATGTATGAAAGTGTTGTGGTGGAATCCGTCCTGTCATGAGGTCAAAGCCTGATGATGCACATTTGGTGGCATGGCCTTCTTATAAGCAGGGAGAGAGGAATGTCCCTCTCTCTCTCTCTGTGACTTCACCTTCATGTTTGCTTGGATTCTAAAAGCTGTCATCACCCTATTTTATTCCCAATAACTTTAGATCCACATAACTGTGCACACATTGGCCTGTGGTCTTCCTGCTTTCTGGTTCACGGCTTATAGCTACAGGAGTGTGAAGAGAGACTTCTGTATTAGCATTGGATTTATTGACTTGAGTTGCAATTGGCTGGGATGCCTTCTTCATATATAATTACATTCTTCTTGATATAAATCTTATTCTGATACATAGTGGTAGATGAATGTCACTGTCTTTGTGTCTCTGGACTTACAACCTAACACAATTAACTTAACAAGTAAACAGGTGTAGTGTCAGGACCAAGAAAAAATATTTGTTTCAAATTTGCAAGCCTTTTTCTCACTAATGCAGTTTGAAATATTCTTAAAACATTTTTCTAATAATCCCCTTGGATTGTCCAATATCCTTTGGGAAATTTTAATCAAGATTAATCCTTTGAAGTCCCCCCAAACAGGTACTGTCAACTTCTGAATTAACTTCTCTACCTCTAATTAAACTGGTCCATCAGATCTGCTTGGGAGACACTATTCTGGAATGTATTTTGAAGGGATTCTAAGTGACTAAGGCAAATCCTCCTGAGAGAACTTGTCTGCTGCCACCTACTGATCTCAGAAACAGGGTCAAATATATTTTGTTTGGAATAAGTCTATGCGTGTGTAAATTGCTCTTTTACTTAGAAGCAATGCTCTTTTACTTAGCTTAGAATTTACAGCAGACCCCATGCAACAACAACAAAACAGCTATGACAACAGAATGGGATCAAGGTGTAAAATAATATTCTGATTGTACAAATAACTATGGTCAGGAAAACACCAAGTAGAAGAATTTGTGATCATAGAAACTGCAGAGGCTTTCTAGGGAAAGATTCGAAAAAATGAGCTAGTCACTCTTTTGTAGCAGAAATTCAGATATTTATCATGTATAGTTTTACCAGAGGTCCCATTGACTGTCTCTTGCCTTTTGACCACAGAGGCCTGCATAAATTCTCACCCCCCCCCACTTTGGGATAAGTCATACCCTAGGCACAGGTTACACACAAGTCTTTAAACTTCAGACTTTTGTGTCTTCTCTAGCTCCTATGAGCCAGGTCTGAGAGTGTAATTGTATTTTAAGAAAACATCCTGACCAGTCCAGATCAAGTCCGTAAGTCCGATATTCCCTCATATGTCAATACTAGTCCATAAATTCCTCTTCAAACTCAGGCAACACATGCAATGAAAGGAAGATGACAGACCAGTGGGTGGAATATCTTGTGGCTCCTGTGGCAGTGGAAGCATCTCCAGCTCCAGGGTTCTTGCACAGCTTTATATGTCCTGTGAGCTATTTATCTCCATAGAACCTCCCAATTAGCTCACCAAGCTATGACATGATTGACAGACTAAATCCCACGTCCAGACACAAGTTGACAGGAGATTATGTAACTGCCAAATGCCCAAATCAGTCCCATCTGTTCACTTCTGCATTTCTCCTAATGCATGTGGTTGTCATAAAGAAAACATCAAAGCCACTGCTTTTCTTTAACATTCAGTGCTAGAAGGGGCATATTTCTCCTGCGCACAGATTCAATGGCAAACTGCTCACTCAAAATGTTCAATAGCTAACCAACCCTTCCATCTGTAGGTCTTCCTTCAAATATAAAACTCCTGTTCTCTCAGAGTTTCTGAGTGGGTCTTAGATTTCTTTCCAAACTCCTTTTTCTATCTAGCCTTCTCCAAACAAAACTCTTTTTTGTTCATGCAATTTTTAACTCCCCTTTTGACATATCTTATCATATATAGGCTAATAATGGCCTAATAAGCTTTTAAAATAATGGCTAATACCTTATAATACAGTACTATGTAAGAGAACTATTTATTATTTATAGTGAAACCAAATGAACCCTTTTAATACCTTTGGTATCAAATACAATAATCCCTTCTCCACTGTCAGGGTGGTGCCAGAAGACCCTAGTCTCTAATCAGACAGACTATTAAGGAAATACATAGCCTTCTGCACACTGGGTACTGAGAATTTAATCTCTAATACAGTTTTCTACTCCAATATTGGATTTTATTATTTACAGTAGTTGGATTACACGGGCTGGTGTGCTTATTGTGTGTGGACTTAAATTACTAAACACCTCATTTCAATTGCAGCTGGTCAGAAAAAAATAATTGATGACCCATTATACTACTCTTTGTGATAGCCAGGCACCATCTGCTTTCTTCTCTACACTTTACTACCGCACCCATATATTTTTGTTTGTTTTATTTTATTTTTTCAATAATCTTATTGGGGGCTCTAACAGTTCTTATAGAATTCAATACATCCTTTGTATCAAGCACATTTGTACACATTGTCATCTCATTTCCAAATATTTTCTACTTGAGCCCTTGGTATAAGCTCCTCTTTTTCCCATATCTAAAATGATCTCTTCGTGAAGGCAAATATCAAATAAGACCACATTATAAGAAATATTTTCTTAGATGAGGGAGAGGATTCAGTGTGAGCTCAAAATCCATTCATGTATATTTAGTTTATATAGATCCCTGGTTTACTTTAGAGATACCATTATCATTTTATTGGTAAACATTATAAATCATCAACAAGAGGAATAAGATAATTCTATTAATAATATCATTAATTTAGCCAGTGGTACTGAATTTAACTATTGAGAAAAGGAAAGTTAACAAATAATGAACAGCTTTATACCAAAATGCATGAGTTGTTGACTTGTAAAGATTAAAAACTGGATTGCACTCTATTTACACAAACAACGAGGTTTGGCGATAGGGGCAATTTTCCAAGAATGCCCATTCACAGAGACAGAACTATGCCGGTTAGACTAAGACATGTCACCAAAAAGCAAAGATAATATGAAAATAGCAAATATATGGTAATCTTAAGTTGCCAATTATTGAACCCCCTCAAAGCAAGATATTTAAACCAAAGTCCAATAATTTCTTAATCTATAACAGTGACATAGTACTCATCTGCTTCCTTTTAAACAAAGGTGTTTCAGTTTTAAGTCCAAAGACAAAAATGAATGATACTGCTTAGTCAAGATGTTTCTTTAATCAGTTACAGGAATGCTTAATGTTTGTTTAGTGGTGTTTCCATATACAAACCTTCAGATGTGGCGTATGAAGGATGTTGTGTGCCTTAAAAGGATAAAGTCTTAAAACCAGTTGTCTACAGCACATGGCCTGAACCACTAAGAGCTGGCTAGAAACTAAGATATAAGTGCCCTGTCAGGAACATAATATGTTATATACTTTTCTATTCACTGATTTTATAAGTAATTTTAAGCTTTTTCCTAATGGCAAGTTGCCCCTCCTGATTTATCCACCAATAGAAGTGAAATCACTTTATTTGAGACAGACATGTCCACTGCACCGCCCCCTCCCCCCTTTCTGGGCTTTAATTTTCATTAAAGTTCACTGAGTACCCTTTTGATTTTGGATGAAATCAGTATAAACCTAGTACAGCCAGATCCTAAACATATTCTTAAAAGTGAAATTCTATCCTATCTTGATTATCTTATTCATATGAAATATGGCTATTGCGGTCATGTGCTTATGTTAATTTCACGATCGAAATGTAGGGATGGCATCTAGACTGTTAATCTGGAGATAGCCATTGAGTAGCCAATGAGGCCTCCATGGGGTTTTCTCCTGAGACTTCTGGGAAATCTCGCGATATTTCCCTCATGGAGAGGAGAAACTATCTCCCCACTTGTTGGAAGTTAGTCTCAGAGAAAACGAACTATGGACAAGACAAAATGGCAGCATCTGAGGAACTGGAGGAGCCAGAGAAGAAGCCACATGGCCTCACCCTGACAGAACCAGACCTCTGAAGTTGGAAAAACCACATGGAGACCCCTGCCAGTGTTGAGTTGTTTCTACCACTACTGGATGCTGTTGATGGACCCTGAGCCCTGGAAGCAACAAGCCATGGGACTCTGCCAGCACCGGGACTCTGCACCTACTGACCTGTGACTTCGTGAGTTGGAAGGAGACTTTATAGACTGATATTGGGCATATGGGCTAATAATCAGACTTATGACTTTGAACTGGACTGAGTTGGGATGTTTTCTCATTGTTCCATTCCTCTTGAATATAAACCTTTCCCTTATATCCATATGTGTCTTTATGAATTTGTTCCTCTAGTTTACCCAGACTAACACAATGGTCTTAAGCCTCTGGTTGCCTCAAGCCTGGGCCAGGTTTTCTGTCTGCCATTTTGACCATTCGTCAGTTATTTTGACTAATCAGCATGGCCTGAAAGGAGAAGTTCAAGGCAGATGTTGGCCCCTGAGCTCAAGGTTTACATTAATCCCATTCATTTTTTTGCCATATCAAACAGTAATAACCAAAGACAACTTCTAGGGATCAAAACCTTCACTTCCCATGCCTTCCAGAAAACTACCCAGTAGTATGGTCATAGCTGACCTCTGGCTAGCCAAAGAAGACAAACTGCCATGAGGCAGAGGTCAGGTAAGCCTCCATTCTCTATTGTCATCTGTAAAAGACCATACTTTTTTAGGTTGGTTAACTAAAGAAACTAATCCAGAGACATTCATATGTGTATCAGGGAATAATTAGATATCAAGAAAATATCGCATTCCAGTACAAATCAAATTCATACATATGATACTGGTTCATAAACATCTTTTCAAAACAAGCAAACAACACAAAACAAAAAACTATGTCTTCTAGCTCATGCAACTACATGCAATGAAGGAGACTATGGAAAGATCACAGACTATTGGGTGCAGTGTCTTGTGGGTCCAATGGTAGTGGAAGTATCACAAGACTCTGGCAGGTCTCAGCTGCATGGCTCCCCTACAGAAAAGTGAAGGAGGAGAAACAGTGTGTCCCACCTTCAAGAAGAAAGAGAGGAAGTTTCCAGAATCCTCATGAAAAGACCACACCCAAAAGGAGACACATCAGGCTGTGACCTGATTGACAGGCTAGACTCCAACCATATATATATATATATATAAAATATACAAATATATAATATATTTATATAATATAGTATATAAATCATATATAATAATATACAATATAATATATAATAAATAATAAATATATTTAAATATATAAATATATATATATTTGAGTTGGCATGAAATTATATGTCTGCCACGCAAGCATACCAACAGTGTGTTCCGATCTCTCCTCTCAAACATTTGCTTTCTGTTTGTTCATTTTTAATTGGACTGCCATTGAAGATATAAGGTAATCTTATTGTGGCAGTCATGTGCTTATGTTAATTTTGTGATTGAAATGTAGGGGTGGAGTCTAGCCTGTTAATCTGGAGATAGCCATTGAGTAGCCGATGAGGCCTCTATGTGGGCATGGCTTTCACCTGAGGCTCCTGGGAAATCTCACAATATTTCCCTTGTGAAGAAGAGAAGCTATCTCCCCCAGTTGTTGGGAGTTAGTTTCAAAGATGATTAACCACAGGCAACACAGAATGGCGGCGTCTGGGAGGTTGGAGTATCCAGCTGAGAGATCACACGGCTTTGCCCTGATGGAGGCAGACCTCTGATGCTAGAGTGGCATACTGTTGAAGGACCCTGAGCCCTGGAAGCGAGGAGCCATGGGGAGACCCCCGCCAATGCCGGGATTCTGCACCCACTGACGTGTGACTTCGTGAGTTGGAAAGAGACTTTATAGAATGATTTCGGGCATATGGGTTAATATCGGACCTATGACTTTGAACCTTTTGTATATAAACCCTTTTCCTTGTACCTATATGCGTGTCTATTGAGTTTCTTCCTCTAGGCTACCTAGACTATGTTGTCATGAAATTATACGTCTGCCACGCAAGCCTGCCAACAGTGTGTTCTGATCTCTCCTCTCAAACATTTGCTTTCTGTTTGTTCATTTTTAATTGGGCTGCCATTGAAGATATAAGGAAATCTTATCATTCTTTTATTTCCATTTCACAAATGACTAGAGATCGTGAGCAGTTTTTAATGTGTTTATTAGACATTTTAATGCCATTTTTGTGTACATTTCCTCTTCATATCTTTTACTGGATTTTTAATTGATTATTAAATTTTTACTAAAGTGTTGTGCTCGGTCCATTGACCAAAGTATCATTGATAAAGATTTTCCCCATTCCATGGACTCTTTTTTTTATGAAATATTTAGATGTGAATTAGATGCCTTATTTTTAGTAGTTGCCAGTCATCAATTTTGTCTTCTGCTGTACATGCTTATTTGTTATATGTGGTAATATGTATATGCCCTCCAATAGGGTCTTTCGGTGTCCCAATTTTTTCATCAAGGATATCTATAACTCTGGGATTTATATTTAGATCCCCAATCCATCTCATTCTTCTTCAGATGCTGATCCAATTTTGCCAGCAGTATTTGTTCAGGGGACTGTCTCTTCCACATTATGTTTTTTGGCCCATTTTTGATGACCAATTTCGTGTATGTGAGTGCATTTATTTTTATACTGTTCTGAGGCTGCCTTGGCTACTCTGGCCAGGTCCTAGGTTTTGAGTTTGGGTAGTGTGGGGTTGCCAAATTTGTTTTTCATCTTGAGAAGCTCATTCTAAGTCTCTTCCTGCTCCATATGATATTTCTAGTTAGTTTTTCTATTTCTTTATAAAATAAAGTTGAGGTTTCTATCAGAATAGAAGCATATTTATAGATTTTGATGTATGCTATTCATATTTCATAATATTAAGATTTTCCTATCAATGAGCATGTTGTTTTCCCCTTTGATGTAAGTCTCTTCTGGTGTCTTGTAAGAGTGTTTTGTAATTTTCTTTTTATAGGTCTTTTGTTAGTTTTCTTCCCTAAGTAGTCTTTTATTTGGCTATTATAAATAGTATTGTTTCCTTGACGTTTTTTAAGAGCTCTTGGTGGTATACAGATATGCAATTAATTTCTGCTCATTAATCTGTTATACTGCAAATTTACTAAATCCTTCAGTTGTTTCAACATTCTTTTTGTAGATTCTGTGGATTTCTCCACATGCAAAATTATATCATCTGCAAATAATGAGAGTTTCTCTTCCTTGCTTAGTTGCATCCCCTTGATGTTTGTTGTTGTCTAATGGGTGTGACTAAGACTCCCAGCATGACCTTGACTAAGAGTGGTGATAGAGGACATCTTTTTTATGATTCTTTCCCTCTAGAGAAGTATTTTAAACTTTTCTCAATTGTTAGTAATGGTGGCCACTGGATTTTCATATATGTCTTTTGTCAGGTTGAGGAATTTTTCTTCTATTTCTATCTTGTTGAGTGTTTTGGTTATTTGCTTGTTTGTTTTAACATAAATGATTGCTGGATATTAGAAAATGCCTTTTCTGCATCTACCTGATCCTACTCTCATTATTCTTTGTCTTGGTTATGTATTGGATTGCATTGTGGAGTCTTTGCCTGGTTTTGATATCAGGGTTATGCTCATTATAGTATAATTTAGGGAGTATTCTGTCTTTTATATATTCTAGAATAATCTGTATAGCATTGATGACAACTCTTTACTAATATCTGGTCATATTCCCCTGTGAAATATATGACCTGGGGCTTTTCTTGGTTGGATGTTTTTAATGACTTTTTCCATTTCTTCATCATGGGTCTGTTCAGGTTTTCTACATTTATCTGTGTTATCCTGTATAGGTGGTGTATTTCTCCATATCTTTCCATTTCTTCTGGGTTATCAAACATGCTGGAGTAGTCTTACATCATAGTGTGTTTTATTCTTTTTGTTTCATTTGCTTTCACTGAAATGTTGCACTTCTCAACCCAGTCCTAGAAATTGGCATTTTCTTTCTTATTTTTCTTGTGCTCTTTGTTCATGGTTTTCAATTTTGCTATAGTTTTAAATACCTAAATTGTTATTTTATTTTGTCATTGTTTTTTTGTTTTCTAATTCACATGCTTCTTCTCTGGTCTTTATTATGTCTTTTCTCTTGTTATTGAGAGGTTTATCTTGTTGCTTTTATTCTACTTGTTGGAAGTGTTGTGTTATATGTTGCTTTGGGAATTTTCCTCTTTTTAAAATGTTTATATTATTTTTTATAGATTGACATTTAATATATTTTCCAGTGTCCTAAAGATTTTGATATGTTCTGTTGTCATTCTCATTTTTTGAAAGCATTCTTAATTTTGTCTCTTCTTTGAGTTGTTACCAATTGTTTATAATTAGCATGTCATTCAGACTTCATAGGTGCTGGCTTTTATTATTTACTACATAACCTGGGTTTTATTTTAAATCACCTGTAGCATATTTAAGGAACAGAAATACTTACTTGGATGTAAACTTGAAATGTCATGGTACAAGAAGAAACAGATTACTACTTTCTCAAGGTTATTGATTTGGATGCCAGTGGACTTTGGTTTGGATTTCTTGTTCTGAAGATGCCCAATGAGTGGCAGTTCAGGACTACCATATATTTGATATTTTCTCTTCTCCTTGCTTTTTTATGACATGTCTCAATCTAGTAGGCATTGTTTTCCCTTTGTCAATGAGTATTATTTCAAGTTTTTTCCCTTATCTCCAGCCCTCATTGCTTGTGTAAATAGAGGTCATTTGTTTTGGTCTGAAAAGCTGTTTTGTATACGTGTATTCTTCTCAGTGTTGTTTTAAATTCCATACAACTGGCTAAATCAATAAAATTATCTTATACTCCATGAAGATGATTTAAAATATTTCTTAATAAAGTGATAATGATATATCTAAGGTAAACCAGAAAAATAAATAAACCAAGTATATATATCAATAAATTTTGAGCTTACACTATATCGCAGTCCTGATTTGCCCATGCTTGACAATTTATTTCATGAAGAGATTAGTCAATATATGTGTTCTATAGTAAAGTGTGATGAATAAATCTGATTTACTGAACTAGCAAAATAAAAGCACCTGGGGAAATGTATTTTCTCAAAATAAATTCAGCTAGGTGTGGTGTAACCCAAGTCCACACAGAAGAAGCATACGTGATCTAAGATTTATAAATCTGGAAGAGGGAACAGTGTAAAGTTTAAATTCTGAGCACTCTGTGGATGACAATGAATCTGAAAATCCACATGCAAGGTCTCCACATGGATTAAGTTTCTAATTAGTCCCCTCTCCCCACAAGCTAGGGATTTCATTAGACTTGCTAGTACATAGAGTGTATCAGAAGGGGAATTATTGCAAATGTAATTTGGTTAAAATTGAGCAACTTATCATTTGATCAACCTCCTGACACATTTAAATTTTATTCTATTTGTAAAAAATTTCAAGTTTATTTTTGACTGATTTTTTTCTGCTTTATTCTGTTACAGGTGTTGAGTCTTTTTTTTAAAATATGTTTCTCAATATATGAAGTGCAGGATATGTAAATATATAAAGGTGTAATAGTAATATATTTCATGAGGAAAAGGACAGAGCAGAAAGAGATAGTTGGAATAAAAGCACAAACAGGTGATCAGTCCAGAAGAGGAGGATTTATGTATACATATATGTGTGTAGAAAAAGAAGTAGAATTAAAGAAAAGGAAAAGGAAGAACATGGGTAAGGAAGGGGAAAAGAAGTAAGAGAAAAAAGAAAAGAAGAAAGAAAGAGACATCAGAAAAAAGACATTGAAAAGAGAAGGGGAATAAAAAGATGGTAGTTCGGTTTGGATGTGGATGTGGAGTTCTGTTGTTGCTGTGGACGTGCAATGTAAACAGGTATATGTCTTCAGTGCCATGATTGTGGAGCAAGGGGGTAGTAAAATAAAAGAAAAACATGTTTTAACTGCACTTTGGCTGGGGAGTACTGACCTTTTGACGCTGTTGGGTATGAACATGTCTGCTGCATGACAGGGAACAGACAAATAGGATGGTGCCAGAGGGGAATAAAGAAAGCAGAAAGGGGGCTGAGCCCCGGTGGCATAGTGCTTGAGTGCAGGACTGCAGCCCACTGGCTTGGCGGTTAAAATCCAGCAGCAGCTCTCTGGGAGCAAGACTAGGTAGCTCCCATGGCTACCAGAGGCCAGTGATGCCTCCCCCCAAAAAAAGAAAGCAGAAAGAGTGGAGGGAACCATTACTTGAAAGGTTCACCCACACTAGGTAGTGAGGATACCTGCATCAATCTGCTCTCTCCATTGGTTATCCATGCCAGGGGCCCCAGAGGCCTGGTAGTTACGAGATTTGTCTGGATGGGTTGGAACAAGGTAAGGGAAGAATCATTTGGGGGTTAATAGAAGTGACTTGACTTCCTGGCTAATGGGGAGGGAGTCAGTAATAGCCGCAGACATTGCTGATCTCCACCTTTAAGAAATTTTTATCTACGTAGCTTTTAAGTTGTTTTTCTGGCCTCCAGGGGGAACATGACTTCTCTTGAAAAGCTTTCTCTACTTGTGGTTGAGACCATCTCCCCATGCTTCTTACCTGGAGTCTATATTCCCCTAATCCTTGGAGTTTCTTTCTGGGCCTGTGGGAACACTTGCTTGCAGCAAAGTCAGTTGATAGTAAGTAGCCTTCTTCTTCTGAGACTTGTACAACATAAACAGTTTCTACTTTACTTAAAAATTGATGGTTCATACCCACCAGTAGGGCCTGGAAAAAAGGCCTGAACATCTGCTTCCATATATGTACATACAAAAACAAACCCTATGATGAAGTTCTATTCTGTAAGACACGGATTCACCATGAATTGGAACTGACTCAAAGGCATTAAGTTTGGTTTGGTTTGTTGTTAATATCTCAATACACGTTTAGATATTCTGGATATCATTGAAGAAAGAGAGGGAAGCCTACAAGTACCCAGAGGCAAGATAAGTGAGTAAAGGCACCATCTCCTAAGCAAATGTTCCAACCCAGTTGCCTGGGCTTATGCCTTTTAGGTGCACTAACAGTCAAGTTCTTCCCAAGTTATCATACAACAAAATTGTGAAATGATCCCGCCACCTCTCAAAACAACAACAACAACAACAACAATAACAACAACAACAACAACCGTGCTGTCATAGAATTAATTCCAACTTATAGTGACATTATGGGACAGAGTAGAACCGTCCCCTTAGGTTTCTGAGGTTGCAAATCTTTACGGGAGAGAAAAATGTGTCATTTTTCTCCCTCAGAGTTGCTGGTGGGTTTGAACTGATGACCTGATATTTAGCAATCCAATTTTTAACCTGCTATACCACTAAGGCTCCTTATAATACTACTAATAAAATAATAGTGTTAATAGTGCTAATAGTAATACTGTTGAAGTTGTTTATTATTTTAAGCCACTATGAAACATTTTGGGGTTGTTTCATGCAGCATTGACTACCCAGAAGAAGATGTGAGAATAAAGTATATGCCACAATATACTTGAAGAGGCAAGAATGAAAATATTCTTAGTGTTGTGTGACTAATGCAATTTTTTTAACCATGAAGGTGAAAGGAGAAGAAAAATTCCCCAAAGGGAACTGTGAAGAACAAGAGGATATAAAGATTGAATCAGCAAGATATTCTAGGAACTTATAGAACTATATAATATCTGACATATTTTACTCAATACACATTCTAAATTTGATACTTTCTAGTCAGTTTTACTTTGCAATGCAAACAAGTAGTATTTTAAAAGACTTTACAAACTGCCACAAGAAGTTGGAGAGCAGAGTTGATCATGACATTATGAGGAGAGAGGACTACCTTTTATGAGTTTCATTTCCAGTCAATAAAAATACAGTGAAAGGATGTATACAATTCATGACAATTTGAGGAAAAATTGCATCTAATTTGTATAGATCTACCAATCATATAATTGTCTTATTTTCCTGGAAATGTGTTTATGAATAGGTCAATTCTATGATATAAAGCACAATAATATTATTAATATAGTTCCTTGAGAAGGGCTAAAGTGTGGACAATAAACCAAAAGTCAATATATACATATTTTAAAACAAGGAACAAGCATATTCTATGTTCCATAGTTAGCATCTGTTTGGATATGCAGTAAATCAGGTATCATATCACTTTATTATTTTCAACAAGCACACTATTGGTTCACCCCTCAAAGAACAAGGAAGTGCAGTGTGTATGAGAAATGTTTTAAGTACCAATCTTTCCATAAAAATTGCTTACGATTTCCCATAATAGATCCAAGCACTGTTTTCTGACAACCTTGCTTCTAAAAGAAAATCCTTCTTTTAACATCGTGATTTTTTTTTGCAGGGAGCAAGATATTGGACATTTTATGAAGCTACGTACAAAATGAATTAGATTATTTATGTTAACTTGCACAAATATTGAGATTGATGGGCAGTACTAAACATTCATTAAAAGAGAAAATCCATATCTGAAAATGTTCAGAGGTGGGGTAATAATGTATTCTAGCTTCTTGTGGATGATGAGAATTCAAATTTAGATGTGTACTAAAGGAGTATTTTTCATTCCTATTATTTATGGTCAAAGTCAATCACTTTTATTTTAGGTACCTATGTGCACAAGACCAATATATTTGAAATGAGTGGAATTATTAAACTTAATTTTTCCTAGAGCATCAAATATGCATGTCTTACTTTACATTTATCTAACCTCTATTTACTGACCTATTGTATAACAGTTTCAAGGGCTCTTTGGGAGTTTATAGAAAGTTTATTTTGTGTATATGCGAACTATTTTTTTTAAGTTTTCAATCATTCCTAGCTCCTCATTCCTCTTCCTCTTTGAATGCAGAATCCCCTGAGGTCTTCCTGTGAGAAATCTAAATCAAAGAATATTTAAATTATATCAATGAAGCTATACATTAAGATTCAGAAAAAATTAAGGACATCTGCTTCAAAGAAAAATGGGTTGCCAAACTACAAGCCATTTCCACTTCAGAGGCAGCAAGAGTTTGTAGCAGGCTTCACAGCTAATCTGTGGTAAGCTTATCTACTTTAGCCATCCTGTGAATTCAGAGCTCTTAATTTCCATGACATCTAGGACCTTCAATAAATAAATGTCAAAGGAATGAAGCTAGGGACTTGAATAGGACTGATAAGAAGACATCAACACTGGCATATTTCACAGAGAAAACTAGAATAAGGAATATGAAAGAAGGCAAAATGGCAATGAGAAGAACATTTTAGTGATAGATAATAATGAAGTTAAGCAAGATAGCATCTCACAACAGGAAATATTTGAATCCACACACATATATTTAGAATGTTTTGAAGGCCTACATGCCAAATTTCAAGTAGCCCATTTTCCATATCAATCATCCGTATTCCTAGATTCTGACTTGCTATCACTTATATAAGAAACATTCAAATGGGACTAGTAACCTAGAGCATGTTACTTGGCAACATATTGTTATATTGTGAAGTGTAGACAAGATGACACAAAGTTTAGAAAATAAATGTTATTACTTTATATTATCATTAATTATTATAAACTAAAAGGTTTATTTCTCTTTTATTGATAGACCTCAGTTCTGTTTCAAAAAGAACATTATGCTCTGTAAGTACTTTAAGACTTTTTGTTTGATTATTTGGTTTTTTTTGTTCTATTAATCAAAACAAATTAAGCATTTACTTGTCAATGAATCTTTCTGGATTATGAATTTAGCACCTGGATTTCAAAGTTAAAAGATTACACATACAGACTCTCAGACACAAAAGTGTTTTGCAAGTAGGGGAAAGAGATAAACACAAATGAATGACACATTGTCTTCACACATTCTTTTCCTCAGCAAAAGCAAGTAACTTATATACTTATGTTTAAGGAGGTAATATTTTAAATCACATTTTTCCAGCAAATATTTTTCATGAGTCTATTCCTTATATGAATAAATAGTATAAAGAAAATAAATAACTATTTCTGAAGATAAATGGAAAATGGTGTAATATCATGGAATTTATTAAGGATTGAGAGAGGAAATTTTGTTTCTACTCCTAATCCTGTCAAAACACAATGTCATCATAGTTAAATCACTTCTCCTTTGTACCTAATTTTTATGCTGTCCAATAAGATTACCTCAAAAGTTGTTCCCAGAGCAAGCATGCTAAAGATGATCATTACATTTACCAAATTTGCAGATAGAATTAAGTACAAATCTATCATTAAAGTTGGATAAGTAAGTACATTTGGTCATGTTTTCCACATGAACATGTTTAGTGGAGAACTCGGAATTCGGGGATAATTTAGAAATATGCAAAGGTATAAGTCATATAAAATTGTGGCAAGGAGAGAGCCACAGTCATTTTTGCTTTTGTAACATTTTCTCACTCCAATTAATGGTGAGCTTGAGCTTGCTATATCACAGCAAGCATACTCAGAACTTCCCCTAATTAGCCAAATCTTGCTTCAACCAGAAATAGAAGCAAGACACCCAAAGCTGTGTGACAGTATCACTTTTTAGCTTATTTTGCTGTTCACTAGATTCCCCCCCCCC
>PVJH01021173.1:0-39418 GCA_004026705.1 Nesogale talazaci
AGAGGATGTGGTGAAATAGGAACACTTCTACATTGTTGGTGGTTGTGTAGATATGTACAACCACTATAGAAAGCAGTCTGGTGATATTTAATGAAAATGGAAGTTGAACTACCTTACGATCCAACTATACCACTATTAGGTATATACCCAGAAGAGGCAAGAAATAAACCACAGCCAGCGGCATGCACGCCAATGTTTATTGCAGCACAATTCATAATCGCAAAGACGTGGAAGCAAGCTAAAGTTCCATCAGTAGATGAATGGATTCGCAAACTCTGGCACATACACACAATGGAGTACTATGCCTCACTCAAAAGCTCAGACAAACACATGAAACACATCTCTGCATAAGAAGAACTGGAGGAAATTATGCTAAGCGAAATTAGTCAATCACAAAAGGAGAAGTACTGGATGAGCCCCCTGAGGTAAGTAGAAACAGTATGGTGAGTATAAAGGAGAAAACTTTTGCACCATAACAGTTGGTCCAGGAAGTAGGGTAAGGGAAGGAGGGAGGACCAAACCCAGGGAGGTACACGTTGGATGCAACACAGTAAAGGGAGAAAGATGAGGAGGTAGAGGGGATAGGGTGATAAAAGGGAGTTGAAAAATGAAAGGATAACAGAGGGATCAGGGCACTAATCTACCCGTGGGGGGGGGGAGTACTGGTTTTGTCTCCACAGAAACTGGAGTGGGCAAGCAGTTCCTACTACAAAACACCCTGTAGGACAGCGTGGATGCATGGAAGGATGCAAGAAAAGGAAGAGCCACAGAGCTGGAAGCAACCAGAGTCAGATGGACTCCTTTTCTAGAAGTGGGCATGGCAGAGAATAGGTTGGAGGAGGGGCCAGCATCCCACACCCACAGGGATAAACACAAGAAAGGAGGAAGAGGAAGAGTGCTGGTCCAAGGTTCCACACCGACGCATGATGCTTAGAGGACTATATCCCTCTGGAGATGCTATGAGCCCCAGAAAGGACTGGCTGGGCAAACAACGGTTCCTGGGGGCATAAGAAAGGGGAGGAGAGGGAGGTATGGGCAAACACATGGATGGAGTAGGGGGAGCAACAAATGGTCTGGAATCAATGGAAAGGAGGGTGTGGGAGGCCTGGTTGGGATTAAGCAAGGACAATGAATCTATGAGGAAACAATGAAACACCAATCAAGGTGGAACACGATGGTGATACAGGAGGGAGATGGAAGTAAATAGAGGAAAAAGCTAGAAGGCAAAGGGCACTTGCAGAGGTCTAACAAGGGTATGTCTATACATAAATACAACTATCTGTTATAATGTGGGAATAACTTTAAGAACATATCTATAGGCCAAATATTAGGGCAGCAGGTGGACCTTGGGCCCTCACCCTGGTGCTCGCTCAATGCAAGAACACTTTGTTCTATGAATTTGGTATTCCTTGAGGCTCACTGGCCCAACATGATCACTGAAGTAAAATGGGTGCAGAAGCAAATGTGGTGAAGAAAGATGATGGTGCTCAGGCATCAAAGGATATATCGTCTGGAGTCTTAAAAGCCTAAAGATAAACAATAGATCATCCACTTGAGAAGAGACCACACCCACACAGAAGAAGCACAACAGCCAGCATGGTCACATGGTGGTGAAAGGTCTAGGCAATAGACATCAAATGGGGGGGGGGGGCACATATCAATGTGTTCACACACCCCCAAAGTGCACACTGAGGACATGTGGAAGCATGAGCAAGAGTGGTGAAGAAAGCTCATGGTGCCCAACTATCAAAAGATATAGCATCTGGGGTCTAAAAGGCTTGAGCATAAACAAGCAGCCATCCAGCTCAGGAGCAACAAAACTCACCACAAAAGAAGTTCAGTTGCCTGTGTGATCATGAGGTGCTGAAACAATTAGGCAGCAGGTATCAAAGAACAAAATCAAAATCAATGGACCAATTGACTCCCAATATCGCTGAAGACAAATGGATACAGAGGCAAACAAAAAGATGGTGCCCAGCTACCAAAGGATTGAATGTCTAGAGTCTCAAAGACTTGAAGATAACTGAGTTGCCATTCAGCATGGAGACAGCAAAGCCCACAGGTAAGAAGCACACCATCAAATGTGATCAAGAAGGCCCAAAGGGAGCAGATATCAAGCATCAAAGAATAGGAATCACTTCATTATGAGTGAGGGGAGGGTCAGGGTGGAGACCAAAGGCCCACTGGTGGGTAATTGGCCACCCCTTTACAGGGGAGCCAATGGAAGGAGAAAGACTAGTCAGAGTGCAGCCAGGCAGTGATGATGCATGCAAGTTTCCTCTAGTTCCTGAGGTCTCCCTAACCCCAAACATCATGATCCCAACTCTACCTTGCACATCCGGATGAACTGAAGAAGGTACACTAGTGGAGAGGGGGGCTGGAGATATGGCCAATCAGGAGGGATGAGCCCCCTTGGGCCGGTGGCTAGATTGGAACCACTGGATGGGTGGAGAGAAGATGAGGTAGAGACGGAACCAGCTGCAAGGATCTAGATATGACCTATCTGGAGGACGGGCATGGGGGAGTGGGTTGAGGGAGGTGTCAGACAGAGTAACATATGGCAGAATAATAAGTTATAAAGTTGATGGGAGAGCGAGAGCAGGGGAGCAGGGGACAGGTTGAAGGAACTGACACCAAGGGTTGGGGGAAAGGGCGGATGTTTGGAGAATGATGACGGCAGCTGATGTGAGAGGGTTCTTGTCAGAGCATGTTTATTTATGTATTGGAAAAATGATGTACGAGCCCCTAATAAAATGATTTAAAAAAAATAAACAGCAAATGTGTGAATGAAAAAAAAAAGAATGTGAATGTTGTATTTGGGTGGAGAACTCTGTAGCTATCTATAAGGTCAAACCATCTAGCTGCAGTGTTTAGATCTTTACTGTCCTTGTTGAGCTTCTTTCCCAGTGAGCTTTCGTTCACAGAGAGAGATGTATTGAAGTCACCTACGATAATTGTTGATGCTGTGATTTCTTATTTCTTCTTTTTTTTAATTTCTTTTTACTATTTTATTTCATTTTATTTTATTTTATTGGTGGCTCTTACAGCTACTACAACATTCAGTACATCATTTGTATCAAGCACATTTACACATATGTTTCCACATACATTTCCCAATATTTTCCACTTGAGCCCTTAGTACAAGCTCCTCTTTAAAAAAAACAACTCCCCTTCCACCACCCCCCATTATTTTAATGAATCATTTTATTAGGGGCCCCTACAACTCCCATCACAATCCCTAACAACATCAGTTGTATGCAGGCCACTTTTACACACCCATTGCCATCATCACTCTCAAAACATTCTCCCTCCCTCCAGGCCCCCATTATCAGCTCCCTATATTACCCTTCCTCCCCCCTTTCCCCTTGAACCCTTAGTAATTTACAGATTATTTTTTATCCTTTACACTGTACAATGTGTCCCAACACTTGCTTCCCTGTTGTCCGTGTCCCAGAGTGGAGGCTACGTGTAGATCCCTGAAGTTGGTTTTCCCTTTCTATTCCTCCATCCCCCCACCCTCCTGGTATTATCACTCCTATTACTAGTCTTGATGGATCATCTATCCTAAGTTTCCCATGTTTCCTACTGCACTGTACATCTCCTGGTCTAGCTGGATTTACGAGGTAGAATTGGGGTCATAATGGTGGGTGGGAGGCAGCATGGGAACTAGAGGAAGGTTGCATATTTCATAGCTCATACCCTGTATCTTAACTAACTCATTGCCTCCTTGTAACCCCTCTGCAAAAAGATGTCACCTCACCTATTGATGGGCTTTGGATCCCCAATCTGTACTCCCCCTCATTAATAATAATAGAATTTTAGCTCATTGGTGCCTGACACCGGATCCTTCACCACCTCATGATCACACAGGCTGGTGTGCTTCTTCCATGTGGGCCTTATTGCTTCTGAGCTGAATAGCCGCTTGTTTACTCAAGCCTTTAAGTCCCCAGACACTATATCTTTTGGTAGCCGGGCACCATCAGCTTTCTTCACCACATTTGCTTATGCACACATTTGTCCTCAGGGATCATATCAGGAAAGTGAGCATGCAAAGTTGTGCTTTTGAGTCCTTGAAGCCTGATATCTCATCCCTTTGACAGCTCATGATTCCACAATCTAGTGTACTTCTTCCATGTGGGCTTTGTTGCTTCTGAGCTAGATGGCTCCTTGTTTACTTTCAAGCCTTTAAGTCCCCAGACGCTCCTTCTTTTGATAGCCGGGCACCATCAGCTTTCTTCAGCACCTTTGCTTATGCACACATTTGTCTTCAGTGATCATGTCGGAAAGGTGAGCATCTTGGAATGCCAATTTAATAGAACAAAGTGTTCTTGAACCAAGAATATACTTGAGTGGAGGGCCAATGCCCATCTGTTGTCCTACTACTAACCCTATAAGTATACACATTAATCTCTTTCCCCATCCTCACTTATGAATATATGCCCCTATGTACATAACTGTATTTGAACCTCTATAAATGTTCATTTTCCCCCAGGTCCTTCCTCTATTTCTATTTGCATCCCTCTTGTCCCACTATCATGCTCACTCTCCATTTGGGTTTCAGTATTTTTTCTCTGTTACATTAGCCTTAATCAATCCCTATTGGCCTTCTCTCACCCACCTTGTCCCTGCATATGTATCAATTGTTATTCCCTTTTTCCTGGACTGGTCGACATCACCACCTTTCCTCCTCCTCCCCCTCTTCAATGACCCCTACCCTGGAGCCATCAGTCCTTCTTTTGTAGTGTTTGATTGCCATATTCTACTGAACCCTTGTCTGGTGAGTAAATGTTTAGAATGCTCAGTGGTTCTTGGTGTATGGTTGCCTTGAGCATTATACAGTGTCCCTTTGCATCTCTGTTTATGGTTTGCTCTTTAAGACCAATTTTATCTGATATTAGGATTGCAACCCCTGCTTTTCTTGAATTGCTCTTTGCTTGGAATGACTTTTTCCAGCTGTTGATTCTAGGCCTAGTATTGTCTGTAACCTTGTGATGTGTCTCGTGTAGGCATGAGATCTAGAAATTGTATTTTCTAAGACAATCTATTAGTTTCTGTATCTTAAGACCTGAGTTCTTTCCATTGATATTCAGGGTTATTACATCTATCTGCTGACACTGTGATGTTATTTTACCCCTCGTGTACTGGGTGTTTTCCTACCTCCACTTCTTTCCTTGGGTTGTGCATATGTGTGTTTGTGGTTCATTCTTGCCTTCTTTCCATCATTGATCCAGTGCTATCTTGGGGGATGTTTTCTCTTTGATGGTCTCTGGGTGGAGTTGTTCTGTGAGGCAGTCTCTTGCATGTGTTTAATGAGTGTTGTTCCAGCCCAAATTGGGTTGGTAAGGATCTTTGTGTAGTGTTGGGTTCCTTTTAGTGTATTCTTTGAGATTTTACTTGTACAGTGATAGGAAAGTCCCAAAGGCTTAGGTCTCTTTGCTGTACCTGTAGAAGCTTCTGCTGGGAATACTTGTCCTTCAATTTTGATAGATAATTTAACTAGATAGACCATTCTTGGTTTTGTGTCATTTTCCTGCAGTTTTTGGAATATGTTGCTCCACTCAAACCTCTTCATCATAGTGTTCAATGGTAGGGCTGTGCATATTCTTATCTGCTTTCCTTTATATGTGATTGGCTGTTTTTCTCTGGCTACTCTCACAATTATCTCCGTTTCCTCATACTTGAGTAGTTAAAGTACTACATGTCTTGGTGACTTCTTGGTATTCAGTCTAGCTGGCATTCTTTGGCCTCTTAGATGGTTGCCTGGTTTTTGTTCATTTAGCTAGGGAATATTTCTTCCAAGCATTACATCACTCTTGTAGATGTTGATTTCCTTGGTGTGCCTTCCTCTAGTAATCCAATAATTCTGATGTGGTTCCATCTTGTAGTACCAGACATAGCTCTGAGGTTTTGTTCAGCATCTCTGGTGGACTTTTAAGACTTTCCTCAGGCTCGTTAATTTCTGCTTGCAAGTTCTCTTGGTCACTGATTCAGTTCTCTGCCTTCTTCATTCACTTGGCAAAGTCTGTGCATTAGTAGTCAGTTTTTGTTTTCTCACCACTTAGCTTTTATAATTCCTTGTGGTGCATGGCCTTTATCTCCTCTCTCATGTCATCCTTTCCTGTAATTTTTCTCTCATGTCCTGTAAGATGCTAAACAGCATTTTGAAGATTTCTTTCTGTGGGAGGGCAAAGCCTTCTTTTTCTATGGCTGCCGCTGGGGCCAGGTGGCCCTCTGCCATTGAATTCTGTCTCTCTTTTCTTGCTGAAGCTCTGGGAGCAGCTTTCTGATTTTTGCTCAATTTATTGGAACAAGGTTCCATTTTCTTGGATGTCTCAGAGGCCTGAGCTATCTCTTTGGGAGGTTGGTGCTGGTGTTTCTGTAGGCTGCCTAGAGTCAACTGCCTTGAGGGGTTGTATTTCACCTTTGCCCTGCTGTGGTTTCCCTCTTGTCTTGACCTCTGCTTTGTCCTTCAGCCACCTTCAGGTTTCCTTATGGATTATTTGTAGCTGTGCATGCAGTGGTCTGATGTAAGGTATTGGCTAGAGTGCACGGGAGCATATTTATGTGATGGATTGGGAATTAGGTGATGTGTTAATGGCTAAGGACACTTTCCACAGGGAAACAGGTGGGAGAAAGGGACCATTAGTTCTGTCAGAGTGCAGATCTACTGCTCACAGCACAGAGGGGAGTAGGATTGAGTAGGGAGAAGAGAGAATGCAGGACACAATCCCCAAAGGCTTAGGTTCCTATGCAGCATCTGTCATACTTGTGTCTGAATCCCGGAAGGCTAGCAGTGTTGTGGCTGAATGAGAAGTTCTGTGTGTGTGAGCGGCGGAGGGAGGGGGAGCACACCAGGGGTTGAGGTGATGGGAGAGGGGTCTGCACAGAGTACCAAGGCAGGGTGGAAACCTCTGCTGTCAACCTGCCTTGCCTGTGGCACTGTGCGAGGCAGAGCAGGACCCCTGGGTATTGCAAAGGGGAACATGGGTGTCTGCAAAGAATGCAGGTAATGAGGTCAAAGTCAACTTCTGGTTCAGAGAAGTGTTCTGAGTTGTCTTGGGGGTCGACAGACAGATTTGCTACCCCTAGTTAGCCCACAAATCACCCCACTCACCAATCTCCACAGAACTCCAGGCATAAGCTACCTATCTGGTCATCATCTTAGCCAAGTTCTTGGGTTTTGTTGCTTTGGTTTTTTTAATAAATCATTTTATTGGAGGTTCACATATCTCTTGTAATAATCCATACACAAATAGTGTCAAGCACATTTGTACTCATGTTGCCACCATCATTTTCAAAATATTTTCTTTCTACTAGAGCTCCTCTTTTTTCCCTTCCTCCCCCTTGCACCCTTGTGAAACCTTGATAAATTATAAATTCTTTTGCTTTCATTTCCTATACAGTCTACTGTCTCCTTTCACCTATGATTTTGTTGTCCATCTCTCTGGATGGGGGGGGGGAGGGGAGTTTAATACATCAGTCTTAAAAATCAATTGTTCTTTTCTCCTCCCACCCACCCTCATGTGCTTCACACAATGGATGACTGTATGGATTGTGATAAGGATTTTAAGATTCCCCATGAAGAGTACTTAATAAACAAAAGATATTATGTTAGATAGGGTTCTATAGAGAAACAAAACAAGGACACTTATGATTGTATATGCATTTACATAGATATATCCAACACAAGAAATAAACAACTAATTAGCATGAAGAGCAGTACAAATGACTCAGTGCAATTCACTTCCATGAGACAGTTAATACACTGACAATCCTCCAAGTCTTGAAGGCCATTGGATGCAAATCAAGAAAGTAGACAGCTGAGTCCTCTGTACAGCAAGTCAGGCATTCCAGCCACAGACAACAAATATCAAGGCACATCACCAAAAGTCAGCCAGATAACATGGTCCTATGGGTTCCCAACTCAAGTGATGTATACTCCAGAAGTATTGTCTTGAAAGCAACTTAAATTGCATTGGCACAGTCCATGAGATGGGTGTATCACTGGTAGAATAACTCAAAAGCTGAGGCAGAGAACCAACTAAGGCAGATGCACACTGGTCCCATCATCAAAGACCAAGAAATCAGAAAGAGAGGTTGCTTTGTTAACTATGGAAACCTTGCTGTCTATTACATGTCAACCCTGTCTCTGTTGATTCAGTGCTGACACTCACCCTCCATCACCACTGAGATGTGGATGCAGGGATGAAATCAAAGAATAGCTTTGAGATAATAGCAGGCTGGTTATAACCAAATAAAGCCTTCTAAATTATCAAGACATTAAAATGACTGTGATTCATTTGAATCCACAACAATGTCAGCTCTACTCTTAGAGAAGAGACTCTCCTTTGTAGCACAGGCAGAAGCTTTTAAGTCTGTTATTCAGCACATGAGACAGGTTTCTGAGATTCTGAAACCGTCCCTCTCCTTCATCACATGTTCCTTTGTAAGGCAGACCAGCCAATCAACTTCCCTGTATCTGTCATCCCTGACAAAACTGCTAGAAATATCAAACATACGATCACTCAGAACCTCTCCATTTATAAGCGCTTCATCAGTTGATGGTAATACTATAGCTATTAGCTTTGCTACTTCACATCATTGAATAGTAAGAATGACAGACCAATTTCTACCCATGCCTTAGGAGTAAAAATTGATATCTCTAAGCGCTCCCAATGAAATTATCTTTAAAATTTTTTGAAAGTAAATATCAAAGTGGATGCTAGAAAAGACCCTGACATTTGTTCTTGAACACAGAGGAGCTAAAACAAATGGAAAAAATTATAAAGTATAAAAGCTGAACAGGGGGCTGAACCCTGGTGGTGTAAGTGGTTGAGTGCGGGACTGCGGCCCGTGGGCTTGGCGATTCAAATCCAGCGGCGGCTCTCAGGAGCAAGGCTGGGTAGCTCCCAAGACCACCAGAGGGCAGTGATGCCCCTCCAAAACAAACAAACAAACAAACAAACACAGAAGCTGAACAGAAGATTTTAAAGTGCAAGTTAAGAAGACAAAGTAAGGAATTTTAATGAGATACACAGAAAATCCTGGATAACTTGAGCAGCATATCTCAAGATAAAATATCTGAAGAACAAATTCAAGCCTTGAATTTTAGTATTAAAATATTCAATGGACAGAACATTTAATTTTGCAGGAAGCATTAAAGAATGATGGAAGGAATGTAGAGCCACTATACCAAAAAGAACTAGACAACTTTCAACTATTTCAAAAGGGATGATTTGAACAAGTTAATTCAATGTACTGAAGAGAGAAGTCCAAATTGCAATGAAGGGATTAGCAAAATACAAGGACATGGGATTGGAAGAATACCATTTTTATAATGTTTCAACAAGCAGATGAAGACTGGAAGCACTCACATGTCTATGCAGAGGAAGTTGGAAGGTAGCTACCTGGCCAATTGGCTGGGGGAAAGATTAAAAAAAACAGAAAACTCATTGCCGTAGATTCAATTTTAACAGAACAACCATGTAAGACATGGGAGAACTGGCCTGGTAGTTTTCAGAGACTGTAGCAGAAAGCCCCATCTTACATGGAGTGGCCTGTGGTTTGGAACTTCTCCTTTTGGTTAGCAGCCAAACACAACCATTGCTCTACCAGGGTTTCTCATTCTCTGAAAGAGACCCACATTTGTGTCCATTCCTGTGGGAGTGAGTGACGTTGGTCCTTGTGCAGACGCTACACGTGCACAATTAAATGTCCTGAAATTTCCATTCCTCCCAAAGCTTTCCAAGAATATTATTAGTATATTATTTCTATAGTACATTGTTATCCACATAGTGGACTGACTTTGCGTAGTCAATAAAAGATGAGTCAGCATCTTTCTGCTATTCTCTACTTTCAACCAAAATTCATCAATGTCCGCAAAGTTATCCCACATGTGGGATATTCTCTTGTGGATCCAATTTGAATTTCCGACTGCTACCTGATGCATTACCACTGTAATCATTTTATGTTTGTATGTGATATTGATGATATTGTTCAGGAATTTCTGCTTTCTATTGGATCGCCTTTCTTTGTAATGGGCGTACATTTAGGCATAAGCTCTTCCAGTTCAATGATCAGGTACCTGTCATTCACATTCCTTGGCAAAAACAAGTGAGTGTTTCCAGTGCTGGCTGAAATATTTTAATTCCTGTAGACTTGTTTTTGACAGTGTCTTTAGTACAACTCAGAGTCTTCCATTAACAGCCTCAGTTCTTTATCACATGCTGCCCATTAGAAGACTAGAACACCCAACGATTTTTCTTTTCTTTTTTTAAAATCATTCTATTGGAAGCTCGTACAACACTTATCACAGTTCATACATCCCTCTATTGTATCAAGTACATGTCTTGCTATCATCATTTTCAAAACATTTTCTTTTTACTTGAGCCCTTGGTATTAGTTCCTCTATTATCTCTTCCCTACCTCCCACCCTTGTGACCCATTAATAAATTACAAATTATTATTAGTTTCATATCTTACTGTCTGCTCTCACCCTTCACTTACATTTGTGCAGTTCATTCCCCCACTACGGAGGTGGGGGGCACTATATATCAATCCTTGCCATCCGTTCCCCTTTCCTCATCCTTCTCTCATCACCTTCCCCCTACTCTCATGGTGTCGCTACTCTCATTATTGTTCATGAGGGGATTATCAATCCTAGGTGCTGTGTGTGGAGAGCTCTTATCTCTACCAGTGTCCATGCTCCAGTCTAGCTGGATTTGTAAGGCAGAACTGGCGTCAAGATAGTGAAGAGAAGGAAGCAATTAAAGAACTAGAGGACTGATGAGTGTTTTGTCAGTGCTAGACTGCACCCTGGCTGGCTCATCCCTTCCTTGTGATCACTCTGTGAGGGGATGTCCAATTGTCTAAAGATGAGGTTTGGGTCTCCACTCCGACCTCACTTGATCACATCGATATGATTGCTTGTTCTAAGTCTCTCGATGTCTTATTTCTGATCCTATCAATAATGCCTTGTGATCACACAGGCTGGTGTGCTTCTTCCAAGTGGGCTTTGTTGCTTCCCTGAGACAGGTCCGCTTGTTTAGCTTCAAGTCTGTAAGATTCCAGGTTATTATATCTTCCAATAGCCAGGAATCATCAACTTTCTTCACCACATTTGCTTATGCACCCATTGTAACTTCAGCAGTCAAGTCAGGAAGATGAGCATTACAGAATGCCAGGGTATTAGCACAAAGTGTTCTTGCATTGAGGAAGGACTTGAGGAGAGAAGCATTGCCCATCCGCTACCCTGATATTTAGCATACAAATAGATGTACATCAATCTATATCCCTACCATATATTAGCATATATACATATATATATATATATATTCATACCTCTCTCTATCTTCTTTTGATGGTTCCCACATCATCAAATAAAAGGAGCCCTGGCTGCGCAATGGTGACTCACTGGTTTCCTTATACCAAAGTCAGCAGTTCAAAACTACCAGCCACTCCGTGGGAGGAAAAAAGGGATTTCTACTCCCATAAAGGGTTAGTCTCAAAACCCACTGGGACAGCTCTGTCCTGTCTTAGAGGGTTATTATGAGCCAGAATCCATTCAGTGGCAGAGGGTTTTAGAACATCATGCAAAATCCTTCAATATTTCAACTTTTTCTTCAGTTCTTTCAGCTTGAGATATGCTGAGGGTGTTCTTCCTTTTTGCTTTCTAACTCCAGGTCTTTGAACATTTCATTGCAGTATTTTACTTTATTTTCTTAAGCTGCTCTTTGAAGCTTTCTGTGCAGCACTTCTGGTTCATTGTTTCTTTGATTTGTTCTTTGTATAAGAGCAAATGTCAACATCTCTTCTGATATCTGCTTTGATTGTTTCTTTCCTCTCATTTTAATGATCTCTGCTTTCTTCAAGTATGATGTTCTTGATTTCATCCTCCGATAACTCAGGCCATTGGTCATTAGTGTCCAATTTGTTCTTGAGATGGTCTCAAAATGCAGGTGCTGTCTACCTAAAGTTATATTTGGGCTCTCATAGAATTGTATGAAGTTTTTTCAATTTCAGTCTGAATTTGCAATGAGCAATTGGTAGTCTGTTGCACAGTTGGCCAAGGCCTCATGTTTGCTGCTATTTAGGGTCTCCATTGCCTCTTTTCACAGATGTGGTCAACTTGATTCCTGTATGTTTTACCTAGTCTGTATGCATAGTAACTGATTATATTGTTGTGGGTTCAGGGAAGTATCGGCAATGAAGCTGTTGGTCTTTCAAATTTTATCATGAAATTTCTGTTTTATTTTCCATCACCAAGTCTGTATTTTCCAACTACTGATTCTTCCTCTACTTTCAAATATTGTATTCCAGTTACCAATAATTATCGATACATCATTTTTGTTTGTTTGTTTTTTATTAAATCATTTTATTTTCAGGCAGGGCTCACACAGCTCATCACAACCCATAAATACATACATTTGTCAAATGCATCTGCACATTGTTGCCATCATCATTCTCATTTTCCCTCCCTCTCTCATTCTCCCTCCCTCAGGAATGCTTGACACAATAGTTCTTGATGATATGATCTGTCTTAAGACTTAATTGAAAGTAATTTCATCCTTTTGTCTGAATATGTCTATTGGCAGACCCTTCACACATCCCCATCCGTGCTTTCTTAATCTTAATATATAAAAACTTGATAACTTACTTTTTTTTCATGCAAGGTGGGGGGGGGGGCTTTTTCCCAGCCCTAGAAGACATGCGACATATTGAGTTCGCACGTGAGAAACCCACACGGTCAGGGCGGCAGCCACGGGGTTCCCCTTCCCGACGACCACTGGGAATCACTTACTTTCAAACTCTTCCTAAATAATTCAACTCTTGCTGATATAAACATAAGAGCAGCCACAAAAAACGTGAAACAAATATAGTGTGCTAAATCTGAAGGCATGTTTTCACTCTGTTAAGCAGATCCAGACACATCATTGATTATGTGATCATCCATGGTCAAAACAAAAGACTGCAAGAGCTCACAATGTTTCTGTTGTTTGAACCTATTGTTGCAGTCAATGATTCGGTCGATCTTTCTGAGAGTCTTCCTCTTTTTCACTGCCCCTCGATTTTACCAAGCGTGATGTCCTTCTCCAGGGACTGGTTTCTCCTCTTAATATGTCTGCAGTGCGTGGGAAAAGTCCTGACATCCTTATTTCTTTTCTTTTTTGCAGGAGAGGCATCGCTGCCCTCTAGTGGGAGTGGGAGGCCCAGCCTTGCTCCTGGAGAGCTGCTGCTGGATTTGAACTGCCAAGGCGGTGGGCCGCAGTCCCGCAATCAACTACCACGCCACTAGGGCTCAGCCCCTGACATCCTTATTTCTAAGGAGTATTCTGATTTGATTTTTTCCAAGACTGATCTGTTTGCTCTTGTGGAAGGCCATGGTACTTACAATCTTCTTCTCCAGCACCACTACTCAATTCAATTTCACTGATCCTTCTTCAGTCTTCCTTATTCAATGTCCAATTTACACATGCATATGAGGCAATTGAAAACATATTTGGATCAGGTATACCTAAGTTCTCGAAGTAGTATCCTTGTTTTTAGTACTTTTTTGGTGGGGGGGCATCACTGCCATCTGGTGGTCGTGGGAGCTACCCAGCATGACTCCTGAGAGCCGCCGCTGGATTTGAACCGGCCATCGCGTGGGCCAGAGTCCTGCACTCAACCACTTACACCACAGGGGCTTGTCCCATTTTTAGTACTTTATTATAAGACTTTAAAAAGGTCTTGTGCAGCAGATTTGCCCAAAATAATGCACCTTTTGATCTCTGAATCCTGCTTCCATGAATATTGATTGTGGGTTCAAGATGATAAAATTCTTGAAAGCTTAAATCTTTTCTCCTTTACTCATAATGTTGCCTATTGGTCCAATTGTGAGGGTTTTGGTCTTCTTTACATTGAATTGTAACCCATTCTGAAGGCTGAAATCCCTGATCTTCACCTGTAAGTGCTTCAAGTCATCCTCATTTTTATCACGCACGTTTGTGTCCTCTGCACTTCACAGGTTGTTCATTAATCCTCCTCCAATCCCCATGGCATGCTCTTCACCACCTATTCCAGCTTGCCTCTATTCTCTCAGTATGCAGATTGAAGAGCACAGTGAGAGGAAACAACCCTGATGCACACTCTGTTTCATTTTAAATCTTGCAGTATCACCTTGTTCTGTCCTAGCACTGCTTCTTGGTCCATGTACAGGTTCTTTGTGATTCCAGCTAAGTGTTCAGGAACGCCCATTCTTCTCAAAATTATCCATATTTGGCTACAATTTACAAAGTAGAATGTCTCTGTATAATCAATAAAAGGCAAGTGAATATCTTTCTGGCTATTCTTTGCATTCATATAAAATCCTTCTGACATCACCAACAATATCCCTTATTCATTGTCCTCTTCTGTTTCTGCCTCATGCTCTGAGCTCCCTGTCAATGATCTGCAGCAAAATTTTACTTCTGTGAGGTATCCTTGATATCTTTCTATTGTTTCAAAATTCTGTTAGGTCATCTTTCTTTGAAATAGGTACAAATACAGACCTTTTCTCGTCAGTTAGCCAAATAATTGTCTTCCAAATGACTTGACATAGATGAGTGAGTGCTTACAGTGCTTAATGACATATTCAATCAGTAGTCCTTCAATTCGTAGAGACTTGGTTTTGGCTAATGCGTTCAGTGCAGCCTGGACTTCTTCCTGCAGTACTATACTATGGTTCTTGATCATATGCTGCCTTTTTAAACTAAATGTGACTTTAAACTAGGTCAGAGAAAATGGAAAATAGAACATCGTTCATATTGGATATAAAATCTTGTCAATTTAATTTTGTATCTCACCAGTTCCCGTCCACTGTTGCACTAACTTCTCCTTTTGTCATTTCTGCTTGTCATTGGTGGTCTTTGCTTTGGGACACTTGGCTCTCCTGTTTTGTTGATGTCCTAAGCATTCATTTAGAATATAAATAATTAATCTATGACACTGGTGATATAAAAGTTATGAATATATGCTATAGGTAAAATGAATAATATCAGATGTGAATTGTTAGACAATGATGATGTAAGGACCAAAAATAATGATTGTTGGTCTCAATCAATCAAAGACTTTTGAAGAAGCTTTTTTGAGTGTTAAGTACATGGCCAAGTCCTCAATTTTAAATATCTATCCCCATATAAATGGATACATTGAGTAAGCAGGTTCAGAGTAATAGTATAAACTGGAGATTTAAAATAGGAGTCAAAATAAAATAAATAAAATAAAATAGGAGTCATCTGAAAATATGTGGTATCTAAAGTTAGGGACTTGATGAAGTCATAAAGGCTCAAGCATAGGAACAATTGGGGGAATGGCACAAGATCAAGAAATTTGAAATGTACGAACTTTGAATCTTTAAAATTGGAAATCATCAGAAACTGAAATAGAATGCATGGCAATCAATATCCTAGACATTACTGAGCTGAAATGAATGGGAATTGAACATTTTGAACAATGAAATCAAATGATTTACTATGCTGTGAATGGCACACTCAAGAGGACAGAGTTGCATTGTTAGTCAAAAATATATTTCAAGGGGCTGGGCCCTGATGGCGTAAGTGGTTGAGTGCGGGACTGTGGCCCATGGGCTTGGCGGTTCAAATCCAGCGGCAGCTCTTAGGAGCAGCACTGGGTAGCTCCCACGACCACCAGATGGCAGTGATGCCCAAAAAACAAAAAACAAACAGAAAAAATAATCTACCTTAAAAATATATTTCAAGATATATTTATAAAGTATTATACAGTCTGCAATAGGATTATATCTGTAAATCCAATAGACAAAATATGATTCATATTTATGCATAAACCATGAAAACTAATGATGAAGAAATTGAAGACTTTTACCAATGTCTTCAGTCTGATGTTGATCAAACATACAGGCAAGATGTTTGATAATAATTGGTGATTGGAATGCAGAAGTTAGAAACAAAGAGGAAAGAACAGTAGGAAGAAAATACCTTCTAGGTAATGGAAATAAGGCTGGCGATCACACAATGGAATTTTCTAACACCAATGATTCCTCAATTGCAAGTACCTACTTTCAACAACACAAAAGGTGGCAATCTATTTGCAGTTAAAACAAGGTCAGGGACTGAGTGTGGAACAGATCATCAATTGTTCATACATAAGTTCAGGCTGAAGTTGAATAAAATTGAAACAAGTCCATGAAAGCCAAATTATAATGTATGCCACTTGAAGTTTGAGAACTTCATAAGAACAGATTTGACTCTGTAAAAACTGCTGGCAGGAAACTTGATGAGCTATGGGAAGACATAAAAAACATCATTCATGAAGAAAGCAAAATATCATTAGAAAGGCAGGAAAGAAAGAAAAAAATCAAAATGGATATCAGAAGAAACCCTGAAACTTGCCCAGATTGATCACTATTGTGAAACAATGTACCTTGATGCAATTTTTTTCATATTTTAAGCATGCAGTGTCCCTTTATTCTGTTCAGCCTGATGTCTCTTGGTCTATAGGTTTCCCATGAGCACAATTAAGTATCCTGGAATTCCCATTGTTTTAGGTGACAGTCATAATTTCTTGTGAGCCTCACACTCACTGGACTCTGTGTAGTCAATAAACACAGGCAAACTTCTTTCTACTATTCTCCATTTTTAGCCAAGGTTAATCTACTATTGATCATCTAACAATCTCTCATTCCTATCTGTCTTCTTTAATTTCCCCATAGATGTATTGCTACAATCACTTTTTAAATATCTTCAACAAACCTTGATGGTATAATATTAAATGAAATCATTCATTAATTTCCTCATTCTGTTGAATCACCTTCCTTTAGAATGAGCACAAATATAGATCTCTTCCAGTAAATTGGCCAGGTAGTTATCTTTGAAGTTTCTTGACATCTATTACAGGTAAAGTTTTTCACCATCATATCTGTTCATTTAAGTATCTCAATTTGCATTCCTTCAATTCCTGGAGAAATGTTTTTCAAAATACCTTCATTGCAGTTGGGACTTCATGTTTCAATATCACTGTTTCTTCGTCATATGCTGCTACATAAACTAGATATATACTTATCAATTATTTTATACATTAGTATTTACTGGGTCAAATGCATACTTTATGTGGTCTCTAAATTCAGATAGAATATGCTCAAAGACATACATTGACTCTTGTGAACTTGTTTAAATTAGCTTTCATTTCAATTTGCATATGTCCCATTGGTGCCTGATCCACAATCAGCCACTGACATGTTCTGACAGATGATCTTGAACTCCCAATTACCTCTCTCCACAAATGCAGTCCATTTGATTTTTCTGTATCCCATCTATTGAGGTTCGGGTGCATCTTTGCCATGTATATTGTTGAGAAAACAATGAAGACATTTGGGGCCTTTCAAAATTCTATCATGTGATCTCTATCATATAACACTGTTTCTATCACAAAGCTGGATTTTATTTCTAACTTTCACATTCCAATTGCCAATAATTAGCAATGCATCTTTGACTGCACGCTTGATCAATATCAGTTTTCAGAAATTAGTAAAATTATTTCAATTCTCCCTTTTTGGTATTAGTGGTTAATGCATTGATCTGAATAGTAGTATAACTGGTCTTCTGTTAATTGAATGGATGCTATTTTTTCACTGAGAGTATGCTGTTACACAAGAGATCTAGAAATAGCCTTTTGGACAAAAAGTCTGATGCCATTCCTCTTCAATTTGTCATTCTGACCATAGTAGAGCTTATAATTGTGTCGTTCTAAAGTATCACTACTGATACATGCAACTCACTAATGCTAAGAATATCCATCTTTATGCCCTTGGGTGATATTGAGGTTACAATCATCTATCTGCACAGATGCATTTGTATTATATGTATTATGTATATGTAAATGTATTAATGCATTTGTATTATCTGTATTATATGGTAAGGTCCATCCATGTAAGGTCCATCCACATGTATCATGTTGACAGTTCTCAATTATCTTAGATTCATTCTTCATTTGTTCATACTGTACATGACAAAATAATATAAGGATCAATAAGAGACCAAGAAGAAGGGAAGACCAAGATGAGGAAAAGCATATAGAGAATATAAAAGTATATAGAAAATAAAATGTTTCGGGGGAAGGAAAAGAAATGCATAGGAGGCTTGAGATGGAGAAATAATCACACGTAGAGACAGTGATGCTAAGAGAAAGATAAATGTAGATAATAAATAAATGAGCAGAAAAGATAAAGAGAGGCCACTTGAAATTTCGATGACTATTGACAGACGGTAATATCGATCATTTCTCGACATTTTGGCTAAGGTCATGCACAGACTGTAATATGCACACTCTTGCTTTCTTTTACTGTGGGTTTCTTATATGCTCTCATTCTCCAATACTGAGAAAGCTTTAGGCCATTGTTTCTAGATCCTCAAATTCCCTTAACCATAATACTCAACTATTTGATCCCAATGCTGTAAGAATTACATGGAGACAGGAGCTTTATCAGCCTTAAATTAGATTTCACAGCATTTTTAAATGTTATGGATGTTCTTCTGCTTCTCTGACTATAGATTTCTTTCTAATCTGATTAATCACATATATAAGAACAGGAACATAATGTCACGATGCTCACACACAAAGGGTTGAAAATGTTTTTAGTCTCTTTGATTTCCATAGAAATAATAATTGTAAGTCAAATCAAGATAGCTAAGTGAAGGTGTTATAAATACTCTGAAATATGGGACAAAATGGTGTGTGGTTAGAGAAAGGAAAAATAATTTAACTATAGGTAGTATGCAGAGTTCATATATATTTTATGAACAAGATATACTCCTGTGTCTTTGAGAATGTTTAAATTAGTTGGGTCAAGTGCCTATGGTTCTTATCTAGTCTTATTTTAGTGTAAGAAATAGCGGGAAGCTTTTGCAATGATTTAAAAGCTGCACTTGCATCAAATGAAGGTGATCATGATAAAATAAGTTCATTCTTATTGGGTTGATTGTCGTTCAATAGAATTAGTTCTGTTGCTTCAAACTGAGATCAAATTGTCATAAACTGAAAGGGCAAATGTGAGTCACCCAGAGTGTGCAGTCCTAACTCAGAGATCACCTTTTACCCAAAGGTAACAAAAATTCCTAAAGAGGTAGAACCTAGCGCATTCATATAAGGAAAGGGAAGCATAAACAGAAACTACCACTGTTGGGTTGAAGAAGATTTAGGTCTGATTTTATTTCTAGATTCTAATAATGAGCTGTGGTTTAATAGTGATGATATTGGCGTCTAATTCTTCATTGAAGAAGAAGGGCAATAAATGATTACTTGTACTTTCAGTTTTCACACAACATAACATTTTAAGGTCAGTAAACTCAGGAGCTGGCACATAGGTAAGAAGTCAAATATTCTGTATTGGTGAGGGATTCGTTATATGAAAATCTGTCAATGATTATTTCCTCCAAAGAAATCACCATCTAAGAAAAGAGAAGAATTGTTTTCCATTCTACAATGCTCCTGCTCTGTCACAAATTCTTCACTTAGTATCATACCCAGTTTGTCTTCTGAAGTTTGTCATTTCATTTTTCAACTGTATGGAATAAGATTACACTAATTCATTATTTTGCTTATTTAGCCACTACTGTTGAAAGGTTTCCAAGTACATTAGAAGAAGAGCTATCCACCATGAGTGTGGGATTTCCATGGTGAGGACATGGACAAGGCCTGGTTTTGACGGGCACTCCGCTGAGTGGGTATGCTCCCTTCTTGTCTGAACTTTCCCCTTTGATTAGTGTTCTGAGCTGCTACAAGCAACAGGGAATGGAAGAACAACTGCTGTCTCTGAGGACTTTTCAATCTTTTTCCCTCTTAAAAAATTACAAAGAGGGCTGAGCTCCGGAGGCATAAGTGGTTGAGTGTGGGACTGCAGCCGCAGGCTTGGCAGTTCAAATCCAGCGGTGGCTCTCAGGAGAGGCACTGGATGGCTCCCATGACCACCAGAGGGCAGTGATGCCACAAAAAAAATGACAAAGAAAAACATTCCTGACTCATTTTGTTCTTGCCGACAGGAGAAGGGTACTTAAAATATTTGTTTGTGTGAAGCCACCAGACTCTATTGGAAACCTATAGACCTCACTTCATTCTAACCCAATTCCCATATAAGCAGGCCCCCTCTGCTCCATCCCACTTGTGATGCCCTACATCCTGGTTGTGGGGAGGGGGCTAGCTGTTATGAATGAGATGTAATACATAGGATTATAAAACCATGCCCAATCTCTGGTGCACTACTTTACTGAAACAAAATACTACTCCTTCAAGTGAAGTATATTTTTAACCTTTTGGGTAGAGCATTTCTAAACCACCCTAGCTCTTTTTTTTTTATTTAGTGCTAATATAATAATATATTGAAGGGAGGGAAGTGTGGGGTACACAGAAATTCAGCTTTATTATCACCAACCAAAAGCTCAGACTGGACCACTGATACATGAGTAAATGCTTATGAAAGAAGTTACTTGTCTTTGCATCCATCCACTCAATCATTGTCAATGACTCTTGAGATACAGCCCACCCCAGCGCTTTCTACAAGAACTCTGGTTGAACACATTTCTTCCTTGCACAGATTCACATTGATTGCTGACATGAAGAATGTCTTATAGCATTTTACCTTTTCATAGTCTAAGTAAAAATGCTTCTTCCATATAATCTTCAGTGAATTAAAAAATAATCTTTTTGTTCAGCAATGTGAGTACAACATACCTCTTTTATTGTCTATTCATTATTATTTCTAACTCTTATCCAGGTAAATTATTTATTCCTAATCTCTATCTCTGATTGCTAAATAGCATTCCCTATTGAAAATCCAATCAAGCATCCACATCACTTAAAATGTGATGGATAAAGTAGTAATTTAGGAGGAAAGAGGAGCTCTACTGGCAGAGTGGTTGCCCATCAGGATTCGCTTCGCAATGTCTGCAGTTCAAAATTACCAGGAAAGCCGTGGGGGAAAGCCTCCAATAGGGTTATTATGTTGGAAACCCACATCCATGAGTGAGAATTAACTAAATAGCAGAAAGTTTATTTTGTTAGTTTTACTAAATTCCTTGGGTTTCACTGCAGCCCTTATGTTTCCACTCTATTAGAATTTAGCACAGAAATATTTTCACATTTATAGGCACAGCTATCTACATTCTATTTTCCTCTCTGATGAAGTGTAAATGTCACTCCTGGAAAATTTCATAGAGAAGGGCACTAAAATTCTATAACAATGAAAAAGCTCATGTTAATTCTAGTGGTTTAACTGATTGTTTCCATTAAATCTGAGCTGGTTTTGTGTTCATAAAAGTAGTGCCTTATTACATCCCCTTACAGAGGGGTTGCAGGGAGGAGATGAGCCAGACAAGATACACTGTAGCAACAATGAAATGTGCAACTTTCCTCTAGTTCTTTAAAACTTCCCCCCCGCCCCCAATATCATGATCCCAATTCTACCTTACAAATGTAGCCAGTCCAGGAGTTGTACACTGGTACAGAGAGGAGCCAGAAACATGGGGAATTCAGGACAGAGGATCCACTCGGAACCAACAGTGAGAGTGGTGATACTGGGTGGGTAGAGGGAAGGTTGAGTAGAAAGGAGGAACCAATTGCAGGGATCTACATATAGCCTCCTCCCTGGAGTACAGACAACAGGGAAGTGGGAGAAGGGACTCATCAGACAGTGTACGATATGACAAAATAATGATCATTTGTAAATTGTTAAGGGTTCATGGGGGAGGAAGAGTGGGGAGAATGGGAATTATGGGAAGCTGATCATGGGGGCCTAAGTGGAAGGAGGATGTTTCAAGAATGATGATGGCAAAAAATGTGCAAATGTGGACTGCATAAAATTGATCATAATCAGAGTTGGATGAGCCCCCAATGAAATGATTTAAAAATAACAGTACTTTAAACTAAAATGAAATCTCTACATATGCACTTTTGGGGATTAAGAACTATTTCATACAACCAAATTTTTAGTAATATAACAATATTCAAAATTGAATAATTGAATTCAGCTTTTACCTAGGATTATAAAAGAGCTTAAAGACAGCTTGAGTTAGCCCCGTCATTTTTATGATTGGAAACCAAGAACCCAGTTAAGTTTTTACCTTCCCTTAGGGATCTTGTAGAGGGTGGGACATTTCTGAATTTATAGCAGTGGCGAACCTGTTTCAAAGAGTGAACTTGATACACATTCTGCTCTGTGACTGAATACAGCAGAGTTGGTTCAGTTACCATGCATTATGAAACATCATGAGCATCATCATCAAGCTCTACCTGTACCATCACTATGACCTCCATCACCACCACCTTCACCAAGAACATCAGCACCATCACCATCAACACATCCACTAATAACAGCAGCACCATCACCAACACCCTCTGAGCACCTAACTCCTGGAGGCTCAGAATCAGAGAACCGAGCCTAAGTCTCAAGGAAGTATGAAAGATTAACACAGTGTACCTGTTTTAGTACATAGGGAGTTTCAAAATTTTTCCAAAACTTTTTAAAATGTGTTTCATATATGGACAGAATCCATGGAATTGGTAGTTCCATTACAATTTCAAGAATTTTAGGATAACAATGGACACACAGAGTTATAAGTAAGGCTCATTTTAACTGAAATAAACCTAGTGACTATAATTTATAATGTACAGCTCATCTAAGCCTAGACCAAGTAGCAACCCAACACCTTTTTCAGAGCATTTACCACCTCTTTGTTTCTCAAGCTATAGATAAGGGGGTTCATCATAGGAATGAGGATGACATCAAACATAAAGAGAATGTGATCAAACTTGGGACTATGGTAAGAACTAGGTCTCATGTAGACCAGCATGCCTGAACCAAAGCAGAGGCTTACAACAGTCAAGTGAGATGAGCAGGTAGCTATGGCTTTGTTCCTGCCCTCCGGGGAGTTCATACGGAGGACAGCAAGGAAGATAAGCACATAAGAGGACAGGATGAGGGTCAAAGGAATGAGGATTACCACAATGCTTGTCACCACCATGGCTTTCTCATAGGCTGAGATATCCTCACAGACCAACTTTAGGATGGCTATTATCTCACAGAGGAAATGGGAAATTTCTCTGGAACCACAGGTGGGAAAATGCAGGGCATAAGCTGTGTGTGCCAATGATGTAAGGGCACCCCCAGCCCAGGAGAAGGCAGCCATCTGCAGACAGACTCTGTGGTTCATGATGAGGGCATATCTCAGAGGGTTGCAGATGGCTACATACCGATCATAAGACATGAGGGTGATTAGGATACATTCAGCGACTGCCATCGTCAGAGAGAAGAAAATCTGAGTTCCACAGGCTACAAGTGAGATGTTTCTCTTTCCTGAGAAGAAGTCAGTTGCCATCTTGGGTACAGTGCTAGAGATTAATGTCAGGTCCATGAGAGCCAGCTGGCTGAGCAGGAAGTACATGGGTGTATGGAGACGAGAGTCCACAAAAATCAGGAGAATGAGGACGGAGTTTGCAGTGAGAGCCACGATGTAAATGAGAAGAATTGCAGAGACAAGGAAGCTGAGGTGTTTCACACCAGGAAAGAGGCCCAAGAGGATGAACTCCATATTCAAGGAATTATTTGTTTTCTCCATGTCCCAGGCTTAGTAGTTCAGAGAATAAGCCCTGGATGAAAAAAAAAAAAGCGGCGGGGGGAGGGGAATGTCGCAGAAGTCACAAGGTTTTGTTGAACACACTTCCCTTCTTTTCATGTATCAACTGACTGTGACAACTATACAAATGATAAAGGTTTAGACAATGTTATGCCTAACTAAGGTCATCTTGCTAATAGATCTCCTATGAGCAAAATTTCAGGGACTATGTTATGTATGTATTATATGCTGAATCTTATTGTTTGGAACATAGCCTAAATATTAATCTATTTCAATTTATATGTTTATATATTTCATTCAGGAATAATACATTTTGAAATGACTCAATTAAAAAGATACTCACATTCAGTATGTAAGCCTCGAAAGAAGACTGGTAAATATGTGTGCCATCAAAATACTTTGATGTTTGGTGAAGTCTTCGCTGAGTGAGCTCTTCAGAATGATCTGTCTATAATTGTCAAGTAAATGAGTCATTCCAGTTGAGTTGCAAGATGGTGTGACCGGAAGAGTGAGATTGAAAAATAGGTAGCAAAAGTAGAGACACAGAGTATAATCAGACACCATGTATCTGACAAAAATCTAATAGCTCAAAGAGAAATTACAAACATAAACTATGAAAACAAAACAGAGAAGTAATTGAATAAAACATGAACAAAGGACTTGAATAGACATTTCATGAAAAAGGATATTCATATGACCACCAAACACAAGATTTTCAAATACAATTAAGCAGCAGAGAGATACTAGTCAAAGCTATAATGAGATATTATTCCACTCTCATTAGCATGTATAAGATTTAGAGAAGCAAAAGAGAAAACAGCAAGTGTTGGTAAAGATGTGCAGTGTAGTGATTGGAACCTCTACTCACTGTTGGTGAGAATATAAAATAGCATAGCTGTTGTGAAAACCAGTGACTGCTCTTGAAGAAACTAAAAAATAAGCTAAATATAACCCAGTAATTTCTCTTCTAGGCATATTCTCAAAGACGTGAAAGTTGAGACTCAGAGACTTGCAACTCCATACATTGTAGCACTTTTCACAATAAGATGTGGAAAAAACAGAAATGTCCATCAACAGATGAATAGATAAACAAAATGCAGTATATCCATACATGCAATGCTGTACTACTTAACAAATAGGAGAAAAGAAGTCTTGATATAGAGCAAAATATGAATAGTGCTTGACAAATCATTCAGTAGCTGCATTTTGTGGTACTAGTTGATTTCAAAGTGTTCTAGGACTGTTTCTTTTATGAAATTCCTTTTCGGTGTCTGAATCTTTTTGTTGCCATGTATAAACTCAGGATTTTACTTCCACAGCTTGCTGCTCTAGGCATAGAAAATGAGCATGCCAGTGTGTACACCATTAGCATCTTCTGCCAAGTTCCCTTGCCAACAAATTCCCTTGCCACCTCTCAGAAAAATATTGGCTAAATTGTGGCCTGATAATTACAGACTGCCCTATAAGAAGAGACACTGACATCTCAGGGTAAAACAGGAGTCAAAGTATGGAGTCATTGCTGGACAAATGAAGATAAAAGCAGAAAACGGGGTGTGGGGATCATCCTATAATTCTCCAAACACTCAGCAAAGTCAAGCAACTCTTGCTGCCTTTATCCTTTCACTCTTCCCCCGTTTATTCTCCTTTATCCACAAATGATTTAAAGACACACATTTAATCTCCAAGGAGCATTGCAATCTTATTTTTATCCTCCCCTGACAAGTTATTCTTCTACCATTCCATTTTTCCCTTCGTCCCTTTTTTATTAACCATCAAAGTTTGGTAACACATGTTCTCTATATATTTATTTATACTACCATCCCCTGAAATTCGATTACACACTGTGTCTCCATTTTCAGAGTAAACTAAAATGCTAATTTTTCTGATGTTTGACAGATTGTGAGAAAAATATGTTTAGACAAAAAATACAACAATAAGGTGCAAGGATATTGGCTTGGTTATTTGCTGGTTTGTTACTAACTAGCCAGTGATGATGAATGGAGCATTGTTACCTTGATAAAGCATTACATGATTAGCAGAGCCAAAAATTTACAACAAACTCCATGTGTGTGTGTAAGCAATCTGAATGCTATCACTTCCAGGACATCTCTTTTAATGTATGACATTTCATTAAAGTGATCAAAATGGAGAACAAGGTTCATTCCTCTGTCTGCTTCAAAACAATTCATTTCCCCAGGCAACACACTATGATAACAAAACAGGTTGGATAAAACCAAAATTTTTAAAAAATATTTTCTGTACTTACTCAAAAGCCTAAACTTATGGCTTCACTAATATGAAACTGCTCAACAGATGGGCAATTCAGTCACTAAAAACTGTCATCATGTGGGAAAAAAGCTCTCTTCAACTTTCCATCTTCCCTCAGTTTCCTAGTTGAATCTATGATTATAGTGTGTGAAAACTCTATGAATTTCTTTGAGGGTATCCATTTTCTTGAAATAGTCCAACCAGGTAGATGAAGCCAGCCATTTCTTGTTGCCATCTGTCCAGGAAAACCCAGAAATTGTCAGCTAGGTTGTTCAAGACGTTCTCTCTGGTTTTGAACTTTAACTACAGAATAAGAACATTCATTTCCTTTTCTGCAGTTCTCTACAATGACAGAAAGCATCTTCCACCCTTTCTATGTCATTTTTTTCCCAAAGGTCATTGTGAAAACCATTCAGAGCTCTCACTGGGGCAGTGCTGTCTTGGCTGTCTGCCCTAAGTCCACTAGGAATAAGGTGCACAAGGGAGTTGTAGTAGCTCAATAATTAAAAGCATTGTCTGCTTTGAGATTGAAAGAGCAATTGCATTTATTTGGTAGCTTGCAATTTATGAAAAACACTTTCATTTACTATTTACCTCATAATCCTCAGGCGTAGAGCATGAGATAATTTGCTACTATTTCAAATTATAGACTGAACCATGGGAATGATATTCAAAATTCCCATGGCTACTAAAAGTCAGGATTGTTCCTCATATTCTCAGCTCCAGATTCCAGCTGGCCATAGACAGTCCCTGTAAAGACCTGCTAGATCCAAAATAGTCAAAAGAAAAATCAAAACTCCTTATCAACCTTTCATTCTCTTCACCTAAGCCTCAAAGATAATCTAAAGTTGGAAATTATTAGTTTCTAAAGAGAGGATTCATTTGGTCAAGCAGATTCTACAAATTGGAATGAGTTTTGCCCACTCACCCACTATCTGGTCAATCCTAACTCATAATGACCCATAGATAGGGTTTCCAAGACTGTACACAGCCTCTCCTTTCATCAATAGAGCATGTGATGGGTTTGACCCGTCAATTTTTGGGTTTGCAAGCAGGTCAACAATTACCACACAGTGCCTCCAGTGCTCCTTTGGGGTGTATCAATGATGTGTAAATATTGGATGTACTCAAGAATATAAGTGCATCTATTGACAGGATGTTGATAGTTTATTTCAAATATATTCTCAACCTAGGACAGAAATAAAAGTACAAGACACAAAAGCTAACATTTCCACAGTGTTTTCTAAGTGTTTGGCCCTCTACGATATTCTCTGTATATTACCTCTTTTAATTCTCAAATCTTCTTAACCACACAAGAGGATCGCAACTTGCTGTGACAGCTTGAATGATTTAGATAGATTATGTATGATGGAAGAGACCCAAGTGTCATAGTGGTTACACGTGGGGCTGTTCTCCTCAGAAGAAAGACACCCCCACCCCCTAAAAGAATTACAGTTTGGAAACTCACAGGGGCAGTTCTGCCCTGTGTTGTAGAGTCATTATAAGTCTGCATTAACTCTTTGGCAGTGAGCTTGGTTTGAAGTTTCTTATATACATGATGAACATTATCACCAACAGGCAAATAATTTTAAGTATACGCAAGTGTCTCTGCCTCAAAAAAAACTACAAACATCTTCAAGTGCATTCTAAATGAAAGATGTTGTAACTTTTATAAATTTTTTAAAAAACATACACATAAAGATTGTACTTCATGAATACTAGAGGAATAGATAGCTATATTGTAGGAATAATTTTCAGTTGCCTCAAGTGCATGTGAAAGTTGTACATGCAGTAGGGAAGACCAAAAATGAACCGATGCATTTGAGTTATGGTGCTGGAGAAAATTAATGAAAGTACATAGACTACCAAAAGAACAAGCAAATCTGTCTGGCGAGAACTCCATCTAGATTGTACTTTCAAGGTGAGGACGGCAAGACTTTGTCTCAAGTACTTAAGATATGCCATCAGGAGAAGTCAGTCCCTGGAGAAGGACGTCACATTTGTTAGAGGGGCAGTGGAACAGAGACAAACCTGGATAAGCAAGGCTGGCACATTGACTGACACAGTGGGATCAAACATGAGAATGATGCAGTTGTGAGGATGGTGCAGTGCTGGCCCGTGTGCCATTCTGTTGTTCAGTGGGTCCCTTCAAGTCAGAACTGCCTCAACAGCAGCAGTAGCAACTTCCCTGCCTTGATCTCTTGTAACTGGGGCAGACAGATGGAAACGTCTCCGTAGGTTTTTTAAGGCTGTAAATTTTTGCAGACTTCTGTTGTCACATCTTTCTCCGATGAAGTGGTTGGTGGTCTTTTCAACCACTGCATTTATAAGATTCCTTTTTCTACTAAAGGAACAGACAAATTTGCATCCCCATAAGAACGGTAGTTTTCTGTCTTAGTATAATGTACTTGGAGGAATGAGTACAGGGTTTACAATCAGAGGAAAGACCTGTACAGAATGATTTAGAGTTCTTTTCACAGGTAGGGCTGAAATCTTATTTTGACTGTGCATGTGTACACACACAAACACACACACACACACACACACACACACACAAGAAGCCAGAATTATGTTTACCTCAAATTGAAATTGACCAGATGCTGGGATGTTAGCACTGGTTACTATGAAATACTTCTCTAATGCAATGCAGCCAATATTCGAACTTTTTGGTTTTCTTTCCATTGGGACTCCGAACTTTCCCACAAAGACAGAGGGCCTATTTTAGGTTTTCTCACAAGTTAGGGTTTAGACTCACTTTTGTACTTTGATTGCATTCTTAGAAAAATAATTAGCTTTATTATATCACCCCCTTAACCCATATAATAGTCACTGTCAACAAGTCAATTATTCCCCAGAAACAGGAAGCAATGCTTCATTCTGAAAGCTTTTCTGGGAAACACCCTTTTCTTGCTCATCAGTTATCATAGTTATCATGATTTTTTACACAACAACCTGCACTTTTAAGAAATTCTCGCTGGGCCTCCCACTCCCACCAGAAGGCAATGATGTCCCTCCCCCCCACCAAAAAAAAAAAGAAGGAAATTCTCTTTACAAAAAAAATGAAATTTCCAAACAAGAGTGTCACTTCTAGTTTTTAAAATTATTTGTTTTGCCCCTAGAGGCGTTGCAGCATGGCCACCGTGCCACCGCTGTGCCATTAAAGGGCAGAGAGAAGAGGAGCTGTGCCATGTCTAGGCTCAGGAGTCTGACGTGAACCACCTGACTGACTGCGAGCCTCACAGTCCTCCCGCAACCATGCGACCTGAAGGGGGAGGGGTGACAAGATCCTGGCAGCTGGAAAACAGTGCGCTCCTGGCGGCTGGTTAATTTAATGCATGAAGGCAGGTGATGTCCTTCTCGTGGTCACTGGCCACAGTCACTGATGGACCGCCACTATTTTGCCAAGACTCAGGCACAGACCACGGTGCAGACTGCAGCCTCCACTCCATGCCAGGAGCACACCCCACTGTGAGAGGCACAGAAACTGCAGGGTGGGCAGCTCATGCGACACAGGCAGAGTTCGACAGGTGTGGACTGAAGATGACCCTGTGTCTGTCCCCACATGGCCGCCAGCTAAGGGGGCTGCTGGGAGGATGGGCGGTGGGTCTGGCAGAGTGAAGTGGAGAAGGAATCCTTTGGAAAGAAAAAAGCGAATTGAAGGTGGGGAAAAAAAAGGAAAAAGAAGTATTTGAAACACAGGGCAAATGTAGGGGGGCATGGAAGTGAGTTAGTGTCCGGGCAGGACAGAGCAATGGAAAGTGTTGCAACAAAATCCGAGACCTGTACATGTGTGTGTGTGTGTGTGGGGGGGGGGGGGGGTAAGGTAAGCCAATATATGAAATGTTTTGGCTGAAAATTCCAAAAGGGCAATATAATGACTATGTTAAAAAGTGTGTATTTATATGCTTTTAAACCTGCTTGATTCTCATTTTATACTCCAGAACAAAAATGTATTGGCACAAAATCCATAATGAACAAAAATTTTATAGCTTGAAAGCACATAGAGTAACAAGCAATGTTTACAATGTTAAAATTTTATAGTTTGATGCAAAGCAGCATCGGTGGTGTTTAGTTAATGTTTTGGTTCTGTGGAAAGCTAATTCATCATAAACCAGATTTAGCAATCTTACACAAGCATGATTTTCTACTGGATACAGAGACTCCTGTTTTTCAAATACTTCCCAAATAGTTTTTTCATTATTTCCATCATAATTGTTGTTGCTGTTAGGTGCTGTGGCACTCATGTGCTTATGTTAATTTCATGATTGAGATGTAGGGGTGGAGTCTAGCCTGTTAATCTGGAAATAGCCATTGAGTAGCTAATGAGACATCTGTGTGGGCATGGCTTTCTCCTGATATGTCTGGGAAATCTCACGATCTTTCCCTCATGAAAATGAGAAGCTTTCTCCCAGTTGTTCGGAGTTAGTCTCAGAGATGATGAATCATGGACAAGACAAGATGTCAGCATCTGGGTAGCTGGAGGAGAAGCCACACGGCTTGGCCCTGATGGAAACAGACCTCTGAAGCTAGAGAGGCCACATGGAGACCCCTGCCAGCAATGAGTTGCTTCTGCCACCAGAGGATGCTGTTAATGGACCCCGAGCCCTAGAAGTAAGGAGTCAAGGAGAGACCCCTGCCAGTGCCAGGATTCTGCACCCACTGACCTGTGACTTTGTGAGTTGGAAGGAGACATTATAGACTGGTATTGAGCATATGGGCTAATATTGGACTTCTGACTTTGAACGGGACTAGGTTGGGATACTTTCTCAATGTTCCATTCCTTTTGTATATGAAACCATTCCCTTATATCTATATATGTGTTTATGAAATTTGTTCCATTAGTCTACCTAGACTAACACAGGTACCCTAGAGTCTGTTCTGACTAAAGCAACATAATGAAGCACTATTCTGTCCTTGCCATCTTCACAATTATTGTTGGATCTGAGCCTATTGTAGTCACTCTGTCAATCTGTCACTCTGTCAGTCCATCTCACCAAGTAATCCCTCTTTTTCATTGACCTTCTACTTTAACAAATATGATGCCCTTTCCCCAGGACTAGTTTCACCTGAAAACAAGCCCAAATTATGTGAGATTATGTCTTGCCATCATTAATCCTATGGAGTGTTCTGGTTGAAGTACTTCCAAGACAGCTCTTAATGGTTCTGACAGTCCATGGTGCTCACTATACTCTTCAGCAACACCATAGTCAAAATACATCAATAATGACGCGGTCTTCCTTATTCATTGTCTAACTTTCATGTGCACATGAGGAAATTGAAAACACCGTGTTTGGGGTCAGTTGCAGATTAGTCCTCAAAGTGACTTCTTTGCTTGTTAAACTTTTAAAGAAGTCTGTGCAACATATTTACCCAAAGAAATACATAATTTTGTTTTTTGACTGCTGCTTCGATGATTGTGGATTGTAGCAAACTGAAATCCTTCACAGCTTCATTTTTTCTCTATTGTCAGTTGATCCAGTGGCTGGGAATCTTTTCCTTACATTGGGTTGTAATACATACTGGAGACTGAAGTCTTTGATTTTCATTAGTAAGTGCTTCAAGTTATCTTCACTTTAGCACTCAAGATTGTACCATATGTATATCAGTTAGTTAATCATCCTTCAATCCTGATTCTGAGTTCTTCATATAGTATAACTTCAAAATTTTCATTTACTCACAATACAGATCAACTAAATGTGGTGAAAAGATGTATTCTTGAGTAGTGGATTTTCCTTATTAGCAATGAAACATAAATCGCTGACATGTGCCAAAAAGACAATTTTGACAATTTTGATTTTACAAAGAATATGCTTTTTTCCTAAAATATAGGAACACTTATTGAGCTGGGAACATAGAAAGATCATAAATAGAAACAGTTGTTCCTGTTGTTTTTTGTTGTTGCTGCTGCTGCAGTTAGGTGCTATAAACTTGGTTCTAAGCCATAGTAATCTTATGCACAACAGAATGAAGCATTGCCTGGTCCTAAGCCATTTCACAATTGTTCCTATATTTATGGCAAATGTTGTAGCCACAGTGTCGATCCATATCCAAAAGGGCCTTCCTCCCTGTTCTGTCCCTCTACTTTACCAAACGTAAAGACCCTCTCCAGGGCCTGGTCTTCCCTGACAATATGGATAGTATATCCATCCCTGGCCCTAAGGAATACTCTGGGAGTACTTCTTCCAATGCAGATTTTTTTGTCCTTTGGGATGTCAGTGATACTCATCACATTCTTCAACAATACCATAGTTCAAATGTATCAATAATTCTGTGTCCCTTATTCTCTGCTCAACATCCACATGCACATGCGGCGATTGAAAATACCATGACTTGGGTCAGGCACACTTTAGTTCTCAAAGTAAAATCATGGCTTTACAATACTCTAGAGAGCTCTGGTGTGCAACAGATTTCCCTAATGCAACTTGTCTTTTCATCTCCTGACTGTTCCTTCCATGGGCATTCATTGCGGATCCAAGCAAGTCAGAAATCCTTGACAACTTCACCCTTCTCTCCATTTATCATGAGTTACCTATTGGTACAACTGTGGGAATTTTTACATTGAATTGTAATCCACACTGAATGCTGAAATCCTTGGTCTTCATCAGCAAGTGCCTCAAGTTTCTTTTGCTTTCAGAATACAGGGTTGTGTCATCTGCAAATTACAGTTGTTAATAATTCTACCTCTAATCCTGATGTCACATTCCTCTTCATATTAGTCAGCTTCTCTGATCATTAGTTCAGTGCACAGATGCACACAGTATTGTGAGAAGATGCAACCCTATCATCCACCTTTCCTTATTTTAAATTATGCAGTATTGCCTGGTTATAGTCTAACTGCCTCTTAATCTATGTAGAAGTTCCACATGAGCACAATCAAGGGTTCTGGAATTCCTATTCTTCTTCAGATTGTCCATAGTATTTATGAATCTAAACAGTGGATTGCCTTGAGCAATCAAAGCAAAACAAGTGAAAACCTTTCTGGTGTTCTCTTATGTCAGCCAAGATGCATCTGATAGTAACAACAGCATCCCTTGTTGCACATCCTCTTCTGAATCTGGCCTCAAACTCTGATAACTCCCCGTTGACCCACTGCTGCAATCATCGTTGGAATCATAGTCCTCTTCTAAAAAAGATTCAAACTTTCCTCCTTCTTACATCAGCTCAACCCTATGGTGTTTAATGTTTTTATATGAACCATGTGTTTTTTATTTGGAAATTGTGGAACAGAATGTTCCTTCTTGGGAAAGTTTCCTTCCACAAATTGGTAGCAAACCTAGTTTGGGACCTGGAAGAAAGTGTTCATACAGCAGGTCTGGCTTCATTAATCCTTGGTTATATCGGGAGCTCCATGGAGCTAAAACTGTCCTAAAGCACTGATTTGCAAAATAAATTCAAGAATTTGTATAGTTCAGAAAAAATAGTTCAGCCAACAGAATATACAGGCAAAAATGTTTTTAATTTAAACCCTGAGGAAAGATGAGTATTTTATTTCCAGAATTATAACACTGAAATAACAATACAAAGAAATCACAAAAGCAGAGAACTAGAACGGATTTTTAAAAGGTATGAAAATGTCCCAGAGGAAGCATAAACAATAAAATTTTCAGACAAAAATTTTAAAACAGTGCTTAAATACTCATAAAGAGTAATATTCTTTTGTCAACTTGAAGATACTAAGAGTGAAAGGGTGCAGTGTAGTCAATCAAGTCACAGCCTGATGATGCCCCATTGTGAATGCAGCCTTCTCATGAGGATTCTTCTCTCTTGATTCTGCCATCAGAGGCAGTCTCTCTCTCTCTCTCTCTCTCTCTCTCTCTCTCTCTCTCTGGCTGTCTGTCTTCCTGTGGACAAGACACACCAAGCCATGCTGATGGCAGCTGGAGCCCAGGAGCTGAGTCCATCATCATTGAATCCACAAGATTTTGCACCCACCGGCCTGTGAGCTCATGTGACTGCATGAGGCAGAATAATGATACATGGACTAGTATCTGACTTGTGGGCTACCATCAGACATAAGAACATGTTCTAGACTGGGTTGGGAAGTTTTCTTAATATAGTATTTATCTTTGATATAGAGCTCTCTACACAAGCATATGAGTGTCTCTGGATTTGCTTCTCTGGTCAACTGGCTGACAGAGCTAAAGAAAAATATTTTTAAAAGATAAAAAGGATCGAGTAAATGTATGAATACAAAGACAGTATCAAGAACTCTAATCAAACAGCTATTCTTACTCGTAATAGTCCCAAAGTATCAAGGTAAAACTGCTCCAAAGGGCAATAATGGTAATATTTTTTAAGTAGCTCACCAATCCTTTATTCCCACGGTCCCTCTGCTGTTCTTGATAGGGGTCATTGAGTTCATTCTGACTCATCATGACCTATATTCACAGAATGAACCACTGCCCCGTCCAACTCCATCCTCACGATTGTGTCTACGCTTGAGCTCATTCTTCAGAACGTTTTCACTTTGCTCTTTTTCCTTTGCTCTCTACTTCACCAAGCATAACGTCCTTCTCCAAGGAACGGTTCCCTCTGACAGTGTGTCCAAAGTATGTAGGACAAAGTCTCTCCACCTTGCCTCTGAGTAAAATACTGACCACACATCTTCCAACGGAAATGTATTTCTCTTTTTGATCATCCAAGACATTTTCAATATACTTTCTCAGCATCACATTTCAAATGCATTGCCTATTCTTTGGTCTTCCTTATTCAGTGGCGAATTTACACATGTTTATGGGGCAATTGAAAATACCATGATGCGTCAGGCACACCTTAAGCCTCAAGGTAATAATCTGGCTTTTCAATATTCTTAAGAGGTCTTCTGCAGCAGATTTACCCAATGCAGCCCATCTTTTTGTCTCTTGACTGCTGCTTTCATGAGCACTGATTGTGGACCTAAGCAAGACAAAATCCTTCACCTTCAATCTGAAAAACTTCAAACTTTTCTGTTTATTATGAAGCTACCTGTTGGTCTGCTTATGAAGATTTTGTTCATCTTCACATTGCATTGTAATCCATATTGATGACTGCAAATCTTGGTCTTCACCAAGTTCTCCTTTTCGGGAAGCGAGGTATCATCATCTGCCTGGCACAGGTACTAATAAGTCTTCCTCTAATTTTGAGGCCACATTCTTATTATAAGCCAGTTTCTCTGATTATTTTCTCAGCAAACAGATTCAATAAGTGTGATGAGAAGACACAAGCCTGTTGCACAACTTTTCTCCATGCAGGAGGAAAACATGCAGTATTCCCTTGTTCTGTCCTCACAATTCCATCTTGATACAAGTACAGGTTTGATGTGCATAAGGAGCTATTCAGAAATTCTAATTCTCAAAGTTATCCATAGTTATTATGATCCATGCAGTTGAGCAATCAAAAAAAGACACATGAAAACATCTTTTTAATATTTTCTGCTTCAACTAAGGATTATCTAATATCAGACATCACTTTTTCTATACAAGAATATTAAGAGAGGCTGAGCCCCGGTGGCGTAGTGGTTGTGCACGGGACTGCAGTCCACTGGGATGGAAGTTCGATTCCAGCTCCACAGAGCAAAAGCTGGGCCTCCTACTGCCACCACCTGAGGGCAGTGATGCCCCCCCAAAAAAAAACAAAAAAAAAGAATATTAAGAGAATCTTTATTCACAAACCCCATATCACACACAATCCAAACATCCATTATCAGGCAATTCATAAATAAAGTATGAATAAAATGGAAAATTACTCAGAACTACAGGATGAATGAATTATTTTACAGTAGTTCACACAAATATTCTCCAAACACAGTAAGCTAAAGGAAAGATGCTAGGCACAGCCACAAAAATACCTACATTATGAATCTACTTATATTGCATTCTAGAATAAAACTAATATATAGGAGTAGAAATTATAGTTTGGAGTGAGGACTATAAATCTTATGACGAATTTTTTAATTGAGAATGGGGTGGTGTTGTGACTATTTCATAACTTGAAGGAGATGATAGGCATATCATCAGTCATCAGATACCATCCATTTGTATATATCAAATGATTACATTTAGCTTTGGTAAATTGTATATGAGATTCAGATAATGCATTTAAACAAAAATTACTTGAGAATAAACTCATACATTAGAATGGACATCTGTTGTATACTTTTTCACAAAAGAATGAAAATCAATGATTATATTATTATTCTCTTTTTTAGCCATTATAAAATAAGATGTTCCACATCTTCTTCTGAATCCATCCTGAAAAGAAAGAATAATTAAACTTAAGGACAGTAAAATTTCAAAATCAGACAAAAAACAGGATTCTAAAAATTCAGTATTCTCAACAAACTCCAAGGATAAACCCAACAGATCTGCAAAGAAATATGTCAGAATATTCCTGTAAAAAGACAAAAAAAGAGAAACTAAAAGCTGCAAAAAAAAGAAGTGACTCTCCAAGAAGATTCACGCCAATATATCATAAAGTCTATGGGGACAGAAGATAGTGGGATGAAATAATTAATAATGTAAGAAAAATACTGGTAGCACTTTTTTAATTTTAAGCTCGTAGAGAGCCAGACCAGTGCCACTGAACCACACATCATCAACTCCTGGTAAGGATAGTCTAGGTCACATGGCCAGAGAGTGCCTTATGAAAGCAGGAATCAAATGGTTGTGGGAGACAGTGGGGGGGTGGGGGTGGGGACGCTGTCTGCTGAGTGATTGCTATGTGGATCTGGAGTTAGGTCCTGTGAAGAGGTAAGTGGCCCTGTTAGACGGATGAGAGTTATTGAGGGGAGGGACAGCACATGAGAGGGGAGAGAGAAAGGGCACTCTTAGAGGAGCATGGGTGCATGTCTGTTGAGGGGACATTCAGGATATGAAGGGCTGACCTCCAGATGAGAGAAGGAGTGATTGAGGATGTTCTGATGGACAGTGGTGGAGAAGGTGTTTAGTGGCATACAGTGGCTTGGCAGCATTGAACTAGGGGGTATCAGAGGACATCCCAGGAACCCAGGCCAGGTGCCATGGAATAAGAGGAACCTAAGTCCTGAATCTCCGGGGTGCTCTGCATGCTCTAGATGCTGATTCCAAGAGAGCCGATGTGGAAACTCCACTGGGTAAAGCGGACTCTACCTCAGACTCACTTGGAACCCAAGGTGAGGACATAACTCAGAAAATACATAGCTTCTGCAAAAACAAAAGACAGCTGTACCAAGAATGGTGTTCTCTTGGTTGCCAGACAAACAAGGTCTTGCATCAATGGCCTGTATGCTGTGTTAAGATGCATAGTATTCCAGCAATCCTGGGATAAGTATTCTGCTTTATTTTGCTTAGGCTTGTTCATATGAGGGTGTATGTCAAAGATGCGTTGCCAGTGAGGATCACCCACTTGAAGATGTGTTAGCTGTTTTAATGTTTGTTGCTTAATGAAAGCCAGGGACATTGAGCCTATGGGGAAAGCAAATAGAACAAAGGTTTTGGAGAGGGGGTGGGATCATGTAAGAGGGTGGAGAAAATAAAACGGAAATGTTGTCAAAGGGATCCAGGAAGAAAAATATTTTTGAAGACTGATTATGGAAACAAGTATACACTCCTGTTTTACATGATTGAACTTTGTAATGATGTGACATATGAAATGACTCCAAAGCAATAATGATTTTTGAAGCCTAGATTCAGCAATGGGTTTTGTGCTCACACCATATCTTAGCTCCAACTTAAGCACAATTAGAGCCTATATCATGTGCCTATTTGATACTCGCCCTCAGGAAAGGAACACAGAAGATAAGATTACTTTAGCAAAACATAGCAAAGAGTTTAAATATTGCACGGCTATCAGATAAAACAGCATCTGGAAACCTAACTACTTGCCTCCAAGCAAACAGTCATCTAAAAACGATGTCAACTTAGTCCACCGGGAAGAAGCACACCACAATGAGTCACTGAAAGATTGGAATCAATAAAATCCGGAGCTGAAGGAGGGATCAGTATCAGAACCTAAGTTGTGAGAATCCAGCGTGTGATCAGTGAGAGATGACAGTGAGAACCCAAGATTCACTTGTGCAGCTACATAAGATATAAGCCTACAGAGAACTAGCCCCGTCTAAAATTGAAGGATGAGAGGAAAGTGGTCAATAAAAAGAGTGCTTGGAAAAGAGAAGTGTAGAATATCAAAGACATAAATCTAACTTTAACAGTTGAAACATTGTCAGTAGATTCCCATTACGATGCATAATGAACCTGATGTAGCTTCCAAATTTTTCTGTATTTTTGTTTGTTTCCAATCATTTTATTGAAGGCTTAACAACTCACCCATCCACAATCCACCCAGCCATCCATTGTCTCAAGCACATACGTTGCCATTGTCATTTTCAAAGCATTTTCTTTCTACTTGAGTCCTTGTTATCAACTCTTCATTTTCCCTCTAGCTCGCCCTGCTTAATGAGCCCTTAGTAATTTATAATCTATTATTATATTGTCATGTCTTGACCGTCTGATATCTCCCTTTACCCACTTGACTATTGTTCATCCCCCTAGAAGTGGGTTATGGATAAATTATTGTGATTGGCACCCTCTTTTTCGCTCCACCTTCCCCTTATCCTCCTGGAAGACTACTCTCAATTTTGGTCATGAGGAGTTTATCTGTCCTATATTCCCTGTGCTGCAAGCTTTTTTTCTGTACTCATGTACATGCTCTGGTCTAGTCAGATTTATAAGGTAAAATTATGGTCATGATAGTGGGACAGTGGGAGCATTAATGAATCAGAGGAAAGCTGTGTGTTTCATCAGTGCTATACTATACTTCACCCTGACTGGTCCGTTTTCTCCCCATGACCCTTCTGTAAGAGAATGTCCAATCGCTTACAGGATGACTTTGGGTCTACACTCCACACTCCCCTCCCCCTCATTCACATTATGACTTTTTGCTCTAGGTCTTTGATGCCTGACATCAGATCCCATCAACATCTCATGATCACACTGACTGGTGTGCTTCTTTTATGTGGACTTTGTTGTTACTCAGCTGGATGGCCACTTGCTTATCTTCAAGCATTTAAGACCTCAGATGCTATAACTTTTCAAAGCTAGGCACCATCATCTTTCTTCAGCACATTTTCTTATGTACTAACTTTGTATTCAGAGATCGTGTTGGGAAGGTGAGAATCTCAGAGTGCCAGATTATTAGAACAAATAATTCTTGTGCTGAAGGAGTACTTGAGTAGAGGCCCACTGTCCAACTGGTTTCTTAATACTAAACCTATGTGTACAAAAATCTATTTCCCCACTGTCCTATATAGATATATTTACCTATGTACATGTCTGTATTTAGATCTCCTTAAATGCCCTTTACCTCCTAGTTCTTGCCTCTATTTCTTTTTACTTTCCTCTTGTCCCATTATCATGTTCAACCTTCATTTGGGTTTCAGTAAGACCTCCTACACCCTCATCCCCAATGATATTCAATCACTTGTTGTTCCCTTGTTCCTGGGTTTGTTAACACCCACTTTATTTCCCCACCTCCTCCTCTCCCATGTCTCCCTGCACCGAACTGTCATCCCATTC
>PVJH01021174.1:0-39193 GCA_004026705.1 Nesogale talazaci
CTGTACAATGTGTCCCAACACTCACTTCCCTGTTGTCCATGCCCCAGAGAGGAGGCTACGTGTAGATCCCTGAAGTTGGCTCTCCCTCTCCATTCCTCCATCCCTCCACCCTCCTGGTATTACCACTCCCATCACTAGTCTTGATAGATCATCTATCCTAAGTTTCCTATGTTTCCACCTTTACTGTGCATCTCCTGGTATAGCTGGATCTACCACATAAATATAGCAACAAAATTTTAACAAAAATAAATAGCTTGTTGCTTCTGACTTCATTACAGTGATGCAGATTAAAAGCAATCAATTTTCAAGTGGTGAAATAATAACCCCTAATGCAGCATATGTAAAATTCACCCCTGTCTTGAAAAAAGAAGTTGCTTGGAAAATGGAATACTTTGATATAATTTTTATTAAATAAAAATAGAAAACCTCAATAATATAAACATTGGATACATCCACAGGTAGTAAAAGAAAATGGAAGCACTTTCATTGAGTTGGAAATGCAACTGCTTTAAAACTGTCTTTATATAAATTTAATATAGACTATCAAGTAATGCTCATCATGGAAAACTATTGAAATGTTTATCATAAAACAAAAATATCACTGGCTTCCAAAATCCCCATGGGATTTACAAGTAAGTAGGCCCTTGACTACTAGTCAAAGGTTGATGGTATGAATACACCTTGGAAGACACGCTTTGTAATTTGCAGCTGAAAAGACATAGCCTGAAAACTATCCAGCAGTTCTACTGTGCACTGGATGGGATGCCATGAGTCAGAATCAACTGCACATCAGCAAACAATAGCAATGTTTCTTCCTCCTATATATGTTATTATTGAAACTACTTTTCTTTCCTGAATAGTTTGTAACTTCCATACTTGCCAGCCCAATGTACATGGGTTACTTTTAAAGCCATTATATAAACAAGTTTGGATAATATATGCATTTAACATAGCAAATTTATTTTATAACAGTTTTAGTAAAATATATTAGCAGTATTTTTATCAAACCTGATGCAGATTAATGAAGTAAACTAATACCATGGAAATATCTGTTTCTTAAGTTCAGGGGGATAAAACCTAGAAAATTATTTACTGATTAGTGACACTCATAACAACAATCTCACTGCAAGTCAATTATTCTCCAATTATTATTCAAAATTAAAACAAACCCTCCAAACCCAATGTCATGAAGTCAATTTGGACTCATATGGCAGTACAGATCTGCCCTGATGGGTTTCTGAGACTAAATCTTGATGAGAGTAGACCATGTCCTCCCTTGGAGAACCTGGTGGTGGCAAACTACTGATTTTTACCTCAGCAGTTCAAGACATAATCTACTAAGTCACCAGGGTTCTTCCGATCACTTAAATTAGGACAGAATAAAAGAAGGTGTGAGCATTCAAACAAATTCAATAGTGAGTCCCCTGACATCAAGCAGATATAGGTGAACATCTTTGCAGGTAGTTTTATTGTTCAGAAGTGCAAAAAAAATCTGAGATGGGCTCATGAGAGATGGGGCAAACTGTGTGCAGACTTTTGCATAACTTATTAAAGAGTATGGATTTCACTGAAATAATATCAAAATCACATTGAATTTTTTAATGATGTTGAAAGGTCATTTGGGTAGCAATGGAAAGATGGATTGAGGTCTGGGTAACTGGAGCAAAGTTAAGAAAGTTAAGAGACTATGGCATTAACCATGATGGGAATATAGTGATAACCTAAATTAAAATAGCCACAGTGGGGCTAGCTTATAAGAAGCAGACTAATTATTTTCAATTCTTGATTAATCCTTCACTTACTTTATGATAAAATAAGTTTAATGACTATGGATGTGATGAATTTTAGCTTATAAAGAAAGAGGACAATGGAAGGAGAAGTGATAATAATGAGATTTGGGTAAAACAGAAGAGAGATAATTGGTTCAAATGTAGACTAGTATGTAGTTAGCAATGGAAGATTCAGTAATACAGAAAAGTTTGATGCCTGACCAATTAATTCCATGAACAGCACCATTTTCCTTGCAGTGGAAGGTTTAATTTCCATATAAGTTTGAACAGGTTTATGCAGAGTTCATAGATTAAGTTGGACTTGAAGAAAGACATGAGAATCTACTTCTGAAAAGAAGTTAATGAAAACCCCATGTTCACAATAGGCCTATCTGGAGCTGTTGATGTAAATGTTGCAGGAGTAGGTGGCACTTTCTTCTGCTGTGCATGGGTCATAAGGAATCAGAGGTCAGCTTGTCAGAATTTCACAAAAAGAGTGATGCGGCACAAATATTTACTATCGATTAGGCATTGGAAATGGCAAGTAAGTAAATGAGAAAAGAGGTGAGCATTAGGTGAGTCGAGAAGGTGGCAAAATATTTCAGGAAGAAACATGGGCATGGCATATCGGCTAAATTTCAAAACAATATTTTGAAAGATTGACAAGCTTCCCTTGTCCGATGTAGTGTAAACAGAGGAGATTAAAGGTAAAAGTGAAAGAGAGGAGGGTGCTTAAAATTGGACTAGAAGTGTAAAAGAAGAAGCTAACCTATAATCGAAAGTGTGTAAAGGAGATACTTTTTATCAATGTTGAGTCATCATATGAACATCTAGTGAATGCCCCATTGTCAACATATGAGAAAGTATTTCAAAGAAGAGTCTATGTAGCAGATAACATTAAAGTAGTGGTTCTCAAACTTCCTAATGCCGTGGCCCTTTGATAAGGTTTTTCATGTTATGTTGACCCCCAACCATGAAATTATTTTCATTGCTACTTCATAATTGTAATTGTGCTACTCTGATGAACTGGATGACTCCAGAAAGGAGTCCCGACCCACAGGTTGAGAACTACTGCATTAGAGAGTAAGTTCCAGTTCCAGCACTTATGAAGAATATTGCTCTGAGTAAGTAGTTAATCTCTTCTTCCTTTTACCATCTGTAAAATTCAAACAAGCCGAGCTCAATGTCATCAAGCCAAAACTGATGCAGCTACACTAATAGAGTAAAATTGTTCCTGGGAGTTTCCAAGACTGCAAACATTGGCCACCCTTCCTTAAAGTAGTAGGTGGCCGTGAGCTGCTGGCCTTTGGATTAGCAACCCAACAAAATCCATTACTCCACACAGACACCTTGACATCTGTTAAATGGTAATAAAATGATTACCTAAATCCAAGAGTGCTCCTATAGATTGAATTGTTTCCCTTGAAAGATATGTTGATATCCTAGGCTTTAACCTGTGAATGTGACCTTGTTTGGGGAACAAAATAAAACAAAAGGAAAACCAGAGATTTAGGTGTTGTAGGTTTTGAAATATAATTTGCATTGTTATCAGTTCAGTTACCATTCACTGGTGTAGAATGGATCTTACTCCCTTTTCAGTGGTGTTTTCTAGAAAAGGAATCACACACACACACACACACACACACACACACGAGAGAGAGAGAGAGAGAGAGAGAGAGAGAGAGAGAGAGAGAGAGAGAGAGCTGTTGAAAAGAGAAATGGCTGCATAAACAGCAAAGGAAAATTAAAGATACCTGATAACCACCAGAAACTTGACGAGAAGCATGGGATACTTCCTCTCTCAAATGCCCCAGAGGAAGTCAGTTTTTCAGACATCTTGACATAGAATTATACCCCTAAGACTTATGAGGAATGACTTTTTATTCTAAAACTACAAGCTATGTGTTGGTACATTATGGAAGCCTAGGAAGCCTAGGCTACAAAGACAGAAGTTTAAAGACCACTGTTGTTATTTATTGCGTGTCAGGGAATTGGTTCCACCACATAGTGATTGCATGAGCAAAGGAAAGAAACAGTGATTTGTCCTGAACCATCCTCAAAGTTGTCCCCAGAGTTCACTCCAATGTGGCAGTCATTGTACCTATCCATCTTGTCAAGGGTCGTCCTCTTCCTTTCACTACCTCTCAGCTCTACCAAGCATGGTGTCTTTTTGTAGGGACTGTTTTTAAAGATAATATACCCTAAGTACATAAGACACGGTGTCAGTGTCAGTATAAAAGACAAAGTGTTCATGTCTGCCTCTAAGGAGCACTCTGGCAATACTCCTTCCAAGACAGAATTTGTGGTTTGACAATCCAGGAGACTTTCAATATTCTTCATCACAATTCAAATGCACCTATTCTTTATTAGTCTTTCTTATTCAGTCTCCAGATTTCACAGACATACAAGGCAATTAAAATGTAATCACTTGGGTGAGAAACACATTATTTCGCAAAGTAACCTTCTGGTTTTTCAACACTTTGAAGAGGCCTTGTGTAGCAAGTTTACCTAATGTAATGAGTCTTGACTGCTGTTTCCAAGAGCTCTGTTTAAAGATCACAGCAAGAGGAAAACATTACCACCACCAAATTTATCTCCATTTATCATTTGGTCTATTTTTGAAATTGTCTGTTCAGCTCTTTGACTTCATCATTTCTTTCATTTACCTTAGCTATTTTATTATTTGGAGTAAGTTTCTTCTGACATCTACTTTGAACTTTTCCCTCATCTCTGTCTTTTAATGATCTTTTGCTTTCTTTTCATATGGTTATTTTGATGTTATGCCACAGCCCACAATGTCTTATGCCATTAATGTTCAATGCTGAACTTCTGTTCTTGAGATATTCTTGAATTCTAGGTGGGATATAGTCAATGTCATGTTTAGACCCTGTGGATTTGTTTGAATTTTCCTCAGTTTCCCAGCAGACTATACAAAGCAAAGACTATACTATACAAAGACTATACTATACAAAGCAGATTATACTATACTATACTGTATAGACTATACAGACTATACAATTAATGGTGTGTTCCACAATAAGCCACTGACTTGGTTTTAGCTGAAGGTGTTGAGCTTCTCTGCTATCTCCTCACACAGATTTAGTTTGCTTCTTCATCTGGAGAAGTCCATATGACTGGTGAACCTTTGGTGGTTTAAAAAACAAAAGAAAACATTTTCTGTGAAGTTGTTGGTTTGCAAAATTCTATCATGCAGTCTCCATGTTTGTTTCAGCACGACCAATTCAATTTTTCAACAACTGGACTTTCTCTTTGTTTCCTACATTTGCATTGCAATGCATCTTGATTGTATGCTATAGACTGAAATCAGTAGTAGAATTCTTCAACTTTTGCATAATTAGTTTTCAAGTAAATTTCAAGGTTTTAAGACCCCCCAATGCCAGGTACCATTAGCTTACTTCAGCACATTTTCTTATGCACACATTGTCATCAATGATCATATCAGGAAGATGGACATGCAATGTTATGATTTTTAGATTTTTGAAGCCTGATAACTGATCCCTTTGACACCTCATCATCATACAAGCTGGGGTGCTTCTTCTACATGGGCTTTGTTGCTTCTGAGCTAGATGGCTGCTTGTTCATTTTCAATCCTTTCAGACCCCAGCTGCCTCTAGGAATGTCTGTTTTGATGATTGATGGAAAGTCATTCCATTTGAATTTGCCATTTTAATCATACTAAATTAAATTGTTTTCTTAATCAAGATAGCCAATGCCAGTCCCTTTCCTCTCGCTCTTGCCTAATATCAAACTTATTTTCTTACATTCATCAGCATGGGCTTAAAGTCATCCTCAATTTCTACAAGTAAGTTTGTACAATCTACATATCACAGATTATTATGAAGTGTTTCTCTATAACAGAATCTTATTGGTATAATCCAGTATCTCAAATTATTTTCTGAGCAAACAGTTTGCATATGCATAGTGAAGGGATTCAAGCCTGAGCCACAACTTTGAATAACATCAACTTTGTAATGCATAGAAAGCCCTGATGCTCCATTGTTAAATACTTGACTGATAACAGACAGTCCATGGTTTTAAACCACAAGCTTCTCCATGGGACCAGAATGAGACAGTCAGCCTCAATAAAGATTATAGCCTTGAAATGCAATGAGGCATAGCTACCCTCTCTCACAGTATCTTTATGAGTCAAATCATTATATTCATATTTATCCTGTTATTGTTTCAGGTGCTATTGAATTGGTTGCAACTCTTAGTGACCCAGTGGGAGAGAGTTGAATTTCCCTATACGGTTTTTTAACTTTAATATCAAAATATGGAAGCAAATCTCAAGGTAAATTTTGCATGGGCTCAGAGCACCATTTCTCTTAGCAGCAGAACAATAACCTATTGTTCCATCAAGATACTTATACCTACAATAATCATAGCATCACTTATATCTTAATAAATATGACATGACATTTATGCTGAGATGTTACAGAATAGTACAATCTTCCATCTACCTTGAGACATGACTTTCTTGTGTGTGCTAGGTTTTGTTTTCACTGTATTGGGTAAGGGTTCTCCATGTTTCAGCAGTAATTCTCCATGGTGTTTTCTAACTCAGTGTAATGAGCTCTGTTATCAGCAGGTGGCACAGTGACAGACTGTGTTTTCTTCTACTTGGACTAAGGTAGCTCTGGGCCTATGGGCTAGAACTGATTTTATAGCAAAAATAGCATCAGGTAAAAGGAGTGGTAGAATGGAGCCCCCTTAGTTAGGTTCTCGTTTCACAGAAAAGTCCCCCAACCGAATCAGTATGCTCAACTGATAGGGTATCTTCAATTTCAGGAGAAAGACAGGGCTGCGTACTCCCATAAGGAGTAAACTCACAGGCATGTGACTTGGCTTGATTCGATGATAGTGAGGTTTATTTTTATCATTCATATGACTTGCAAATAAAATTTTGCTGAAGATCATCCAACAACGATTGCAGCAATATATAAACAGAGAGCCAACAGAGATACAGGTTAGATTCATAAGAGGACATGGAAGGAGGATATCATTGTTGATCTGAGATGGAGCTTAGACTGTGTGGACCATCCCAAGCTATAAGGATAGAAATTCAGAACACTTCATTGTCCTCAAGTGAAATCTGTACATGGATCGAAAGCCTGCATGATTTCGATTCAGGAAATGTGTACATCAGGGTTGTATCTTCTCACCATATTTATTTAATTTATATATTGTGTAAATCATCATAGAAACTATATAATATGAAGAAAGTGACATCAGAATTAGAGTAAAGCTTATTAACAACCTGAGGCAAGTAGATGACACAACCTTGTTTGCTGAAATGGAGGACTTGAAGTCCTTGCTGATGAAGACCAAGGATCTCAACTTTCAATATGTATTACAATTCAATTTAAAGAAAATTAAATTTCTCACAAATGAGCCAATAAGTAACATCATGATGATTCTCAATGACTTTTTCTTGCTTGGATTTACAATCAATACTCATAGAAAACATAGTCAATATATCAAAGCACTCATTGCATTGGATAAATCTGCTGTACAAAATCTCTTTAAAGAACTCAAACGCATACTGTTTACTTTGAGCACCAAGGTGTGTCTTACCAAACCATGGTATTTTCAATTGTCTCCTTTGCATATGAAAATTGGACATTTAATAAGATAAAAAAAAGAAAAGGTACATTTGAACTGTGGTTTTAGAGCAGAGTACTGAAAGCACTGGGGTCTGTCAGAAGAACAAATAAATCTCTTGGAAGAAGTACAGCCAGAAAGCTCCTTAACAGCAAACTTCTATTTCATCTACTTTAGACATGTTGTCAAGAAAGGCTCATCCCCAAGAGACACATGTCAGCTGGGTAGAGTGGAAGAGCAGATGGGGTTGGGAGTGGGGTCATCTACAAGATGGATTGACAAAATGGCTGTAAAAGTAGTCACGGACCCAAGAACAGCTGTGAGGGTGGTGGAGGATCAGGCAGTGTTGCTTTGCTTTGTTTTCTGGTACATATGATCACTCTAAGTCAGAACTGACTAGAAGGTACCAAAGAACAACAGGGGAGAAACTTCACCATTTCTCCTGCATCTAGATCCTGCATCTGGTTCATAGACCTCCTCCATGATTCCAGGAATCTTCAAAGCTTGATGATTTTAAATTCATTAGACTTTGTATCCATTAGCCTGTAGACTCATTGATTCATCCCCATCCTTCCAGTTTATTCCACCACTGGTGCAATAGGAGTCAGTAGAGTGTCTCCAGCTTAATACTGGATCTACAGATTTGAGTAGATTAGAATTATCAGTTCCTACAACTATGTCTTTCTCTAAAGAGTGTGGTGATATGAGAGAATGTAGTATTTGTTGTAGATATTAAAATAGGTATTGATCCTATGGGGGATATGATAGGATTACACACAGAATTTAAGCTACTATTTCAAAAGACACAATATAGAGAGTATGACTCTCTAGATCCATCCACACCTGAAAACAGTACCAATTTTTCATTAAGGTATGCAACCATAAGTAAATGCAGGGCATTTTCTCCATTGCTTATCTCATTTTACAACAGACTTTATGCATCTTAGAATACACAAATGCCAAGAGACATAGCTGTTTATATAAGGTTTTACCTGCTTGCAACCTTTTTATTATCTCTCTCCCAAAGAGTTAGATTATAAACACCTGAAGTTATTTAAAAAATATTTGACTTGGCATTTTACTTTGGTTAAGTGATAGTCATGCATTCTTTAAATATTTGCTGAGCTCCTAAAAATGTTCCAGGAACTTACTGAGTACTATGAAATAATAATGTAGCATGTTAAATGATATTACATATTCAAGAATTGAAGGAATCATTACAGGTGTCAATCAAGTAGGCAAAGATACCATGGGAGTTCATTGCCACATGAGTTTTTGGATCCTCAGAGGAAAATAGGAGAGGCACTAGTACTGTACCTGCTAGCACTATATTGTCAACTTCAAGCTTGAATTCGATTGTTTGCCTGTTTAAAATGCTTGTTCCTCTCCAGCATTATTTTTGCTGTTAATGGCTGGACATGACCTCCCACTTATGGCTTTAATGTATAATAAAGCAAAACCTTGCCTGTTTCTGCACCATCTTTTTATCAGCAAGTAAATGGAGATCATCACCAAAGTTTTGTTCAGTGTCTTTTCACCAAGGAGGCTCATCTTTCAGCACTGTAGTTGGCAATATTTTGCTATGATCTTTGAGGTTTTTGGTGTTTTTGATCATTTTATTCAGTGCTCATACAACTCATCACAATTGATAAATACATCCATTGTATGTAAAACACATTTGTACATTTGCTGCCACCATCATGCTTAAAACATTTTCTTTCTACTTAAGGTCCTGGTATTAGTTCCTCCTTTTTCCACCCCTTTCCCTCATGAACCCTTGATAATATATAAATTATTATTTTGTCATATCGAACACTGTCCCTGTCTGCTCTCTCCCTCCCTCTACTCACTTCCCTGTTGTCCACACCCCAGGGAGGAGGTCATATGTAGATCTTATCATTGGTTTCCCCTTTCTACTTTGCCTTCCCTCCACCCTCTGGGTATCACCACTCTCACCACTGGTCCTGAAGGGATCATCTGTCCTGGATTTGGAGGGTTTTTTAATTGGCTACTTTTGGAGGGAGAATCATCGTGCCTTTCTTCCTCATCTGTCATAGTCTGGAATCTTTACTGAAATCTGTCTACAATAAATGATCTTGTTGGTTCTTGAAACACCAGTCGCAAAGCTTCCAGCACCAGAGTAACATGAAAGTCACCTCAGTCTGACAAACTGACAGGTGGCTTTCCCCAGCTGACTATACATACTGACCTTTATCTAGCAAAGGGCACTGGAAAGGCATTGCAGAAAGGGAAACCATCCCTCTGTAATCCCAGTGAGTTCTGTTAGCAGACTTCGGCAGGAACACCCAATGCCCTGCCCCTGCTCCAGTAGCAGTCTCTTACAGCAGCAGCAACATCTCCAGCACCCAGTTTCTGTGCTGCACAAGATAAACGACCTCATTCTGACTAGCTCCCCACAGTACCCCAGCGTGCCACCTATGTGTGGGTTATGATGCATAGCTCCCCTATAGGACACAGGACAATTCTAAGAGTTTCTGAGACTTTAACTCTGTCCTGAAATAGACAGTCCATCTTCTTACATTTGAAATGCTGACCTTACTATTAGCAGCTCAGAGTGTAACCCACTATCTGCTTTTACAGCGTTATGGGAGCACACAGCCTCATCTTTCTCCCAGGGAGGTTCTGCTACCTTCCATGGTGAATTTAAAGCAAGTTCCGCTGGAAACCTCCGAACTTTGTCATTTAGTGAATCATGTCCACGCACTCCCTAAGGAAGACTGCATCATAGACCTCAAGGAAATGACTCCTTCTCACTGCTATTCTTTTTTATTAAATTTTTTCTACTATTCTTCTTTGTTTCCCATCGTCTTTATTTCTTACTGTCCATTTCTCATTACTCCCTGTTAGAATTATTCTCTATATTAACCTTTCTATTTTAAGATTACTGTGTGATTTCTGTCTTCTGACTAGCTCTGATGTACATAGATACAGATTTCAGCTAAGGTGGGAGGGTTGAAAAAAATTCATTGATTTTTAATAAAAACTGATGTTCATCTGAAGTTTTTATATTGACAAGATGCTACCTAAGAAGATAAAAGGGAAATTGGTATTTGATGTAATGGTAAGTATTGGCTATAATAAAATGATGCTTAAATATTTTTTCTCAAAGTATGTTCCTTGAACGAAGGACACCTGTGTGACCTGGGAAATGGACAGAAATGCATACATATAAAAAGGCTTACTCAGAAAACATAGGCTGGGCCCACTAATTTTTGTTTTAATGAACACTGCATGTGATTCTGTAGATGTTTCAATTTTGGTGATTCTGATGCATACTAATATTTGAAAACAAATAATTAGATTAGCAGCAATAACATTTTATTATAGTCCTAAAGCTCTAGGACATTCACCTATTGGGATGATGGGTAACGATGTATCCATCTAGATCAGGATAATAATATTGCAATAACCTATAATGCAAAAAAATCCACAAAGTTTCCACCTTCCAATTTCTAGAGTTTAAAATTTTGCTAATTCAGTGCCTCATTGAAATATACAAGCTGAAAAAATAAATGACAGCATGAAAAATTAAATGGAATATTCCAAATAAGAGAAAAAAGGAAAAGGCAACACTTTCTGGTCAAAAAATTACGTTTTTAAAATACTAAGTGCTTTATACAATGACTTTTACTAGTCTAATAGTGCCATCTCCCAGTCCACAGAGGATTAAGCTCTATATTGAAAAGAAATCATTATTGCCTTTCAATTCACACTAAGCCTTATATATCAAAATGACAAAGTGTTTTGTATGACTTAGTTTTAGGAACTTCTCCACTAACAAGACTTTGATGATTTTATTGATTTCTTAGTAGCTAAGATCATTCAGTAGGAATCATTACTATACAATTTTTGAGGGTATTTTATTCATGTGCATGAAATGTGAAAAATATTTCCATTAACTAATATTCTATGTGGTTTTTCTAGAGGTTAATTGTTTCCTCTGATCTCCAGTTAAACCTTATTATATTTGAACTCAGAGTTTAGCAAAATGACAGACAGAGGAAACATCCAATATTGGAGAATAAGAATGGAGGCTTTGGTTTGGTTTAGACATAGACCAGATGACATTTTAAAGTTAGATTGAAAAGAGTAAAACAACTTTGATGTATTCTAATATAGACTTATCCCAAGATTCTCTGTTTTAAAAAGCAGATTAAAAGGTTTTTGGTGGGCTGATCCCTGGTGGTGTAGTGGTTGTGCGCGGGACTGTGGCCCACTGGCTTGGAGGTTCAAATCCAGCAACAAGCCTGGGCCTCCTACTCCCACCACCAGAGAGCAGTGATGCCTCAAAAAACAACAACAACAAAAAGTATTTGGTGAGCAGAAATATCCAACGGATGTACATACATATAAAACACACAGCTATTTTACTCTGCTAGGATAAATTAATTTTTAGAAATTTAAGAATGTCTTTTTTTTGGGGGGGGGGCATCACTGCTTTCCGGTGGTGGGAGTAGGAGGCCCAACCCCACTGCTGGAATTGAACCTCCATCCCAGTGGGCCGTAGTTCCGCGCACAACCACTACACCACCGGGGCTCAGCCCGAATGTCTTTTTTTGTAATGTTTCAGAGATGAAAATGAAATAGGAACAGGATCAAAGTTTTCAGAGGATGGGACAAGGATCTGAAACATCTGTATTCATTTGCATACTGGAATGTAGGGAGGAATGTTAATTTTTATGAACATCAGAAGATGACATTGTAATAAGGATTAAAGAAGTATCGAACAAAAATGTGAGTTGCCAGCTACTATTCCAAGCTGTCAATGTAACTTTTGTCATTGCAAATACTCAGTGATTATACAAGTTCTAGAATTTTTCTCCCTGTAATATTATGATTAATGTGCATGATTGTGGTAGTTACATAATCTGTTGCCAATTTGAGACTATTAAGCATGAAGGGGGTGGAGTTTTGCCTGACCTCAGTAAAAATCAGGTTGCGGCCTGACCTCATTTGGAGATTTAACATAGATAAATAGCTCACTGGGTATAGGACACAAAACACTTTCTGTGAGAAAACACATATGGAGCTAGACTAGAGCCTTGAGGCTGGAGGAACCATGTGGAGACCCTCTCTGACATTGAGATGTTTCCACTGGCACTGAATCCAAAAGAATTTCCACTAATGGTCTGTGATATTCCTGCATTCAGCATTGCATATATTGCATGAGTCTGAAGAGGAATTTACAGACTGGTTTCAGATAAATGGGCTAATATTGGATTTATGGAATTTATCTGGACTGAATTGGGGGTGTTTTCTTAATATAAATTACTCTTTTATATAAAACTCTTTCTTATACACATGAGTGTCTATGAATTTTTTCTTTAGTCTACCCAGAATAACATAATGTTTGCAAACATCTTTTTGCAATTCACAATATAACTCTAACATATGTCATGCATACATACACATGAGTACACACACACACATACATTTTCTTCTATCAGTCATTCTCAAATAATAATTTAGTATATAGAAGACTGTATACTAAAGTATAAAACAAAAACATCAACAAAAGGGAAATTAAATGTCAAGAATCAGCCTTGTATGATCAAAGTAGACTCTTGCAGGAGTCATCAAGTCGACTCTGACCCCCTGCAACTCTATGCAAAACAGAACAAAATGCAGCATGATTATATGCTTCATTCTTCTGATTGTTCCTATGCCTGAGTCAATTGTACAGTCGCTGTGTCAGGCCAGCACATGTAGCACCTTCCTCTTTTCCTCTGCTTTTGTACTTTTCCAAGTCTCATGGTTTCTTTAGGGACTATTCTCTCCTGGGACCACATCCAAAGAACATAAGACATGCACTCACTATCCTTGTCTCTAAGGAATCCTCTGGGTATTCTTCCAAGATATATCAGATTTTACTTTTAGCATACTCTTGTCCAGCACAATCCAAATGCATTGGATTCTTGTTGGTCTTCTTTATTCAATGGACAAATTGCCCCTACATATTAGGTAGTGGAAAATATCAGGGCTTAGGTCAGATGCACATTAATCCTCAAAGTAACATATTTATTATAACAAGATCTTTTTCAATTTTGAAATCTTTATTGTAACTTTTACATCAATGTTGGAAAACACGCACAATGTTTTTGATTAGTGTCACCATAGTATTTGTTTATTATTAATTCATTTTATTGGTAGCTTGCACCTCCCTCATCACAATCCATTCATACATATATTGTGCCAAGCACCTTCACATGCCTGCTGCCCTGATCATTTTGAAACCATTTGCTTTTCCACCTGAGCCTTTTGGGAGAGGGGGATGGTGGGCATCACTGCCCTCTGGTGGTCATGGGCGCTACTCAGCACTCCTCCTGAGATACGCCACTGGATTTGAACCGCAAAGCCCGTGAGCAGCAGTCCCGCACTCAACCACTTACGCCACCGGATCTCAGCATCACCTGAGCCTTAGATATCAGCTTTGCATCATTTCCTCTTCCTCCTGCTCCCCTCTCCCCCACCAACTGTATCAAGATTTTGTGAACCAGATTTGCCTAGTGTAACTCGCTCTTTGAACCCTTGACTGCATTTTCCATGAGCATTGATATGAATTCAAATATGAACAAATCCTTGACAACTTCAAACGTTTCTCCATGTATGGCGATATCACCTACTGATCCATTTGTTAGACTTTTGTTCTTCATTAGGTGGAGGTGTAATCCACAATGAAGGTTACAATCCTTGGTCTCTTTAGCAAGTGCGGGAAGTCCTTCATGCTCTCAGCAAACAAGGCCGTGCAATCTACATGACACATTAATAAGTCTTCCTCCAATCCTGATGGTACATTCTTCATCATACAATCCATCTTCCTTGAAGATTTACTGAGCAAGTAAGTGAAACAATGAAATCCTGATGGATTCCTTCCCTGACTTTAAACCATTCAGTCTGCCCTTGTACTGGCCTCTTCTTTCATGTATAAGTTCTTCATGATCACAACAAAGTGTTCATGGATTCCAATTTTTGTCAAGGTTATCCAGTTTGTTATGATTCACATACCCAACTGCCCTTGCCTAGTCAATACCACACAGCAAACTTCTTTCTGGTAGTCTCTACTTTCAGCCACGATCAAAGAATGGGGAGATTAAATGCCATAAAACATTCACTTAGCAGCCTCAAATATTGGCATGAGTACAAAGGGAAAAAACATCCTTTGGCTTCTTTAACAGGTCTGAAGTATATCACTAATACTTGTATCAAAAGGAAACCTAGAGTTTGAGGTGTAGATGACTATAATTTTGCTTTCTAAAATGCAGAGGCAAGGGAAATAATATTCTCTGATGTACCATTGACCCTCAGGTAAAATCCATCTTGGTTCCACGTTCCCACATGGAGCAATAATTGAGGGCCCTGCCAAAGAGCAATGATAGATCATCAGCCACACGCCAGTGTCATCATGATCTCCCTATCCCATCCTCCAAAGGGTCTGGGAGCAAATCATAGCAATCACCACCCCTATTCCAAGAACATGATATTAAGAGACATGAAAGTGCAGCTCTTCGTGCCATATTTTATACATTTTTGGCCAGATAATAACAAAGCAAAGCCATCCCTTTAAAACATTTAGCTAGGTAATAGAAACAAGCAGAAAATCAACCAGCCGCTATGCTCAAAGTTCCAATATTCTTGGTGCAGCATGATGAGAAATAAATGGCATTCTACCTCACTGTACAACATTCCTGAGATGTAAAACAAGGACGAAGAAGATAAAGGATCAAAGAAAAATATTTTCACTGAGGTACAGGACCTCCCTCACAAAAAACTGTAAAGTGTTTGGGGGGAAGTCGATAGCTTATAAGCACTGATGGTAACAAGCCTACATTCAAAGGAAAGAGGCAACAGAGTGCAGTGATACCTTATACAATTCTCATAGTCTATTATTAAATTTTGCAAAAGTCATATGCCTTGTGATTTTGGCCATACAAGCATATTATCTTTATTCCAAATGAATGTGTTTTTTTTTTTTTTTACTTTTTCTTAGGGAGTACAATTTCAAGTTGCTAAATGAAACTGCATATGAGTTCTTGAAAAAAGAATAACATCACTTAATGTAATTTGAAGAAAACAGGAAATATAAGTAGATAAAATAAAATAGGGCTGAACCCTGGTGGCATAGTGGTTGTGCGTGGGACTGCGCCTCACTGGGAGGAAGGTTCAATTCCAGCAGCAGCTCCACAGGAGCAAAGACTGGGCCTCCTATTCCCACCACCAGAGAGCAGTGATGCCAAAAAACAAAAACAAAAAAACAACAAAAACAAAATAAAATGTTATTAAGGTTTTAAAAGACACCTTTCACAACTTGATTCATTAGCAAAAGTAAGTCATTTATCTTTTAATAATAAAATCCAAAATTATTTATGAGCTCTGAAAGTTAGTGGTTACACATTGGAAAGTAACCCACATGGTGGCAATTTGAAACCACGAGCAGCTCAGTTGTAGAAAGAATTGACTTTCTACTCCCATAAAGAGTTAGTCTCAAAAATATTTTTTAACTAAAAAAAAAAGGGGGCTAGTCTCATAAACTCACAGGGTGTCCCTGTAAGTCAGTATTGACCCAATGACACAGAGTTGTGAGACTATTATTTACTAATATATCTTTCTCCATAGTGAAATTAGTGAATTAGTCCTGGTAGACTAGAGAAACAAATTCATAAGCACACATACTGATATAAGGGAAAGATTTTTATGCAAGAGGAATGGAACATTGAGAAAGCATCCCAACTCAGTCCAGTCCAAGATCACGAGTCCGATATCTAGCCCTTACATCTATAAAGTCTCTTTCTGACTCACAAAGCACGTGTAACGACATCAGAACAATCACAGGGCAGTGGGTGCAGAGTCTTGTCTATCCAGCGTCAGTAGAAGCATCCTGGCACTGGCAGAAGTCTTATGATGGCACCTCATTTCCAGGGCTCAGGGTCCATGAGCAGTGTCCATTAGTGGTAGAAGCATCTCAGCACTGGCAGGGGTCCCTCTTGGCTTCTTTGGCCCCAGGTGTCTGGTTCCATCAGGGAAAGCCCATGTGACTTCTCCTCTGACACCTCCAGGTTCCAGGACTCTGGGTATATGAACATGCCACCATCCTAGCTTGTTGGAAGACTGACTCCAAAAGACTGAGTCAAGTCTTTCTCCTTAAATTGGGAAATATCGCAAGACATCAGGAGAAAGCCATGCATACACAGAGGTCTCATTGGCTATCTCCAGATTGACAGGCTAGACTCCACCCTTACACTCCCCCTCATGAAATAGACACATGAGTACATGACTGCCACAGTTAGACACATAGGAATGTGATTAAAATCTAAATCCATACAACTGACAAGAAAATTTCAGAGTGTGAGTGAAAAATAGAAGGTAGAAATTATTAAATTTGTAGTAGGTAAATGCATATGTATTTTATCAGGAGTTAAGGACAAGTTTAGCTTATTCAAATTAATAATAATCCTATCAAGTAATGCATCCAGGGCTTCAAAATTATGAGTACAGTTTTTTGCTCTAACATTTTATATCTAGTCAAATTCTTAAGTCAAATTCAAGATATTGATTTAATTCATGCAGCATAATGCCTTAACAGCTTAATCATGTTATATAATAAACCAGAACTTCATGTCTCCATCTACCTAATAATACAATAATGAAGTAAACAGTAAAGTATTTTAAATTATGCTACCCACAGGCAAGTGTCTCAAATAGGTTTACTATCAGATAGTGATCATTACAATCTTGATTATGCTGGATTGAATTTGATAGTTGGTCAGTTGACCAATTCTTTTTATTGACCTCCCTCTTGAGTCAACCTGAATTTGTGTGAGGTGCAAGCATTTCTTGTTTGTTCCATGGCAAATTCCATGGAATTTTTTCAGATTATTTCCATTTTCCCCCAGCTTTATTGAAAATATGAAGATAACTTATTTTTATTTATTTATCTAATTTTATATCATTTTATTGGGGGCTTATATAACTTATCACAATCCATACATCCATTCATTGTGTCAAGCACATTTGTACCTTTGTTGCCATCATTCTGCTAAAAATATTTTCTATTTGAGGCCTCAGTATCAAATCCTCATTTTTCCATCCCTTCTCAGGACCCCTTGATAATTTATACACTATTTTTTTCATGTCTTACACTGTCCAATGTCTTCCTTAACCCACTTTTCTGTGGTCCTTCCCTGAAGGATGGGGTTATAAATAGATCATTGTGATCAGTTCCCTCTTTCTCCCCCACATTCACCTTATCCTCCTGGTATCACTACTCTCATTATTGATTTTGAAGCCTTTATTTGTCCTGGATACCCTGTGTTTCCAGCTCTTATCTCCACCAGTGTACTTCCTCTGGTTTAGTCAGATTTGTAAGGTAGGGTTGGGGTCATGACAGTGGTGGGTAGGGAAGAGCATTAGAGAATTATAGGAAAGCTGTTATGTTTCATCAAAGCTGTACTGCACCCTGACTGGGTAATCCTCTCCCCGCAACCCTTCTGTAAGCGGATGTCCAATTGCTTACAGATGGGTTTTATGTATTCATTTGACACTCCCACTCATTCACAATGATAGGATCATTTGTTCTTTGGTGCCTTATACCGGATCCTATGGAAACCTCATGATCATACAGGCTGGTGTACTTTTTCCATGTGGGATTTGTTGTTTCTCATCTAGATGACTTCAAACCTTTAAGAACCTAGAGGTCAAGTATCATCAGCTTTCATAACACATTTGCTGATGCACTTGCATTGTCTTTGGCGATTATTTCAGAAAGGTGAGCCTCATGGAATGTCAGTTTAATAGAACAGAGTGTTCTTACATTGAGGGTGTACTTGAATAGAGGCCCAATGTCCATCTGTTACCTAATACTAAACCTGTAAATATATACACATAGATACATTTTCCCATCATCATATATAAGAGAAAGAGGTGGGGCAAGAACTTGGTCCTACGGACAAGGGAACAACAAGTGATCAAAAGTCATTGGCAAAGAGGATGTAGGAGGCCTGGTAGGGCTTGATCAAGGGCAATGTACCTGAGAGGAACTGCTGAAACCCCCAGAAAGGCTGAACATAATAGTGGGACTAGAGGAGAGTAAAAGGAAACAGAGGAAAGAACTAGGAGGCAAAGAGCACTCAGAGAGGTCTAAATAAAGTCATGTACATATGTAAATATATTTATATATTCCCAAGCTTTTTTAAAATACTAATTATTGTCTTTTCTTTCTTACTCACTATTTGTGCTTTTATCTTTATATTTTTATTATTTTATCTTACCACTTTATTTTGGTTTTGATTTTTATTGCTTCTGTTGTTCCTTTATAATTTCTGAAACACAGAGAATTAGATGCCTGGAGATAAGAACTGATGCAAGGGTTTATAAAGGATAAGGAGGGTAAGGCAGTTTAATAAGCAAAAAATGTATGAGGTGGGAGGTGGAAGGGAGCTTGATAACTTATTATGATTGCACAACTAATTTCTTTAAAGTTAACCTGTGACTTCCAGCTCTTGTTGGGACTTAGTTGGGAAATGATGAGTGAGAATATAGGGAGGCCAGGTAGGGGATCCAAGGCTGTCAGCCCTGAGTGCCTCCTTGAAGGTGACTTCCACCCCTCATCTACCCACTGACAAGTCCTGAGCATCTGACACCTACTGAAAAGATTGCTCTGATCTGTGCTGCCCATGCTGCTGCATATTCTACTGTGGCTACTACTCCTACCACCTTCCTCAACCTTAGTCTCCACCCCCATCATCATCAGTTGGAAACACAGTCAACTATGGTGATTCTGATTCGACACCCACCCACATTTGGGCAAAACATGAAGGAGACACAACAGAGCAGCAAGGGGAACAAAATAATGAAGTCCCCAAAGAGTCCTCCAAATAGACTTCAGTCTCAGGGCTTGGCACATCATCAGACTCAATCAGAAAACATTTGCATGTGCCAGCAGACAGCTTTGGAATTATTTATAGACCTTTTTGTATTTCCATGTTTATCTACTGTATATATTCGAGTATAAACCAACCTAGCAAATATCAGCCAAGGCACCTAATTTTACCACAGAAAAACTCCATAAACAACATGCTGGAAAAACTTGGTGTATATATGTGTTTTATGGTATATAAAATAGGTGGGGTGAACAATCCTGAGGATAAAACAATAGGATGGTGGTTCTGGGGGATTTGGAAGAGGGGGAGTTAGCAAAAAGGAAATGGGGATTCAACAAACTTGGAACAAGGAAACAAAACATAATCTAAAATTGTTTGCAAGGTGGGAATAGAATGCCTGGTGGGGATTGTTCAAGTGCAATGTAGCCAAGATAATCTGTTGAGTGTCAAATGAAGCTTGCACATGATAGTGAGACAGGGAGAAAGAACTAGGAGGCAAAAGGCATTTATAGAGGTATAAACATAGATATGCACATGTTAATACATTTGTATATAACAGATAGTTATACAGGTATATGCACATATATGTACATATTTAGTATCAAGTTGGCAGATGAACACTGAGCCTCTACTCAAGTCCTTCCTCAATACAAGAACACTTTTTTCTAATTACCTGACATTCTATAATATTCACCATCCCAGAATGATCGCTGAAAAAAATTGGATGCAAAGCAAATGTGCTGATGAAAGATGATGGTGCCTGGCTATTGAAAGATATAGCATCTGTGGTCTTAAAGGCTTGAAGATAAAGAAGTGTCTATCTAAATGGAAAGCAACAAAGCTCAGTTGGAAGAAGCACACCAGTCTGTGTGATCATGAGATGTTAACAGGGAAGGTATCAGGCATCAGAAGACCCGAACAGCAACATCTTGATGTGAATGAGGGGACTGAAGTGGACACTCAAAGCCCATCTGTACACAATTTGACTTCCCCTCACAGTAGGGTCACAAGAGAGAGATGATTCAGCCATGGTTCAGTATAGCACCAAAGAAACACACAACATTCCTCTAGTTCTTTAATGCTCCCACCTGTTCCCACTATCATGACCCCAATTCTATCTTACTAATCCATTTAGACCAAAGCATATACACTGGCATCAATACAAACTCTAAGCACATGGAATTCAGGATAGATAAACCTCCCAGGAACAGCAATGGGGGTAGTGATAACATGAAGGTAGGGGGAACATGGGGGGGGAGAGGGAAACCTTTCTTAATGATTGGCCTATAACTTCCCATCCTAGGGTGATGAACAACAGAAATGGGTGAAGGGAAACAGTGGACAATGTAACATATGGAAATAATAATAATTTATAATTTATTAGTGGTTAGGGAGGAAAGAACTGTTGGGGAGAGAGTGAAAAAGAGGAGTGGATACCAGGGCTCAAGTAGAAAGAAAATGCTTTGAAAAAGATGTTGACAACATATGTACCAAAGTCTTGGTACAATGGCTGTATAAGAGCTTTAGGATCCCCCAATAAAAGGATTCATTAAAATAAATAAATAAACAAAATGACTTAGCCATGAAAAATAATATAGAAAATGTTCTACAATTGATTGAGGTAATGGTTGTATCATTGTTCCTGATATGTTGAAACTATTGAATTTTATGATATATGGGTTATGTGCCAAAAAACTGTGAAAAAATAGCTTTTGAAGATCTGTCTTGAAGGATAATGCTGTCTGTGATAAATTAGTGTATATCTGAATACAAAGAAATCTTTTGTCTATAATTTTATTCAAATCTACAAACCAGCCACTAAAGCTAGTGATACAGAATTGAAAAAGGTTTATGAATATATCCTTACCACTTTCCTGTTGGTTTTTCATAATGTGGTGGGTTGTGTGTTGCTGTGATGGCAAAGTACTATCACTGACTTTTCAATGCTGTGGGAGTTACAGAATCTGCTGTCAATTTGAGAGGATTATGAGTGAAGGAATGACGTCTAGTGTGTCATTCTAATCATCCTCAATGGGACCTCACTGTGAGCATTGCTCCCTCTGGGAATTCTGAAAATTCTTTATTTTTCCTCTTTTGAGGTGGGAGACAATTTCTCTGCTCACTCCCTGGGACATATTGCAGCAGAAAGACATCCGGCACTACGCTATTGCCCTGTGGCAGTCATATATCTAATGTCAATTTCATGATTGAGATGTAGGGGTGGAGTCTGGCCTGTTAATCTGGAGATAATCATTGAGTAGCCAATGAGGTCTTGGTGTGGGCATGGCTTTCTCCTGAGTCTTCTGGGAAATCTCGCAATATTTCCCTTGTGGAGATTAGAAGTCATCTCCTGAGCTGTTGGGAGCCAGTCTTGAAGATACTACACAAGACAAGATGGCAGCATCCGAGGAACTTGAAGAGCCGGAGGAGAAGCCACATGTCCTTACCCTGATGGAACCAGACTTCTGAAGATGGAGAAGTCACATGGAGACCCCTGCCTGTGCTGAGTTGCTTCTACCACCACTGGATGCTATTGATGGACCCTGAGACCTGGAAGCAAGGAGCTATCCCTGCCAGCGCTGGGATGCTTCGCCTGCATGTGTTTCATGAGTCAGAAGGAGACATTATAGACTGGTATCAGGCATGTGGGCTAATATCACACTTATGACTTTGAACTGAACTGGGTTGGGATGCTTTCTCAATATTCCATTCCTTTTGTATATAAATCTTATACTTTTATCCATATCTGTGTCTATGAAGTTGTTTCTCTAGTCTATCCTGACTAACACATGCCCTGAGCTGGAGAAGCCACCTACTTCATGCCGGAGAATCCCAGACCTCGGAAACTGGAGAAGTTGGAGACCCCTCCCAGGACTGAGATGCTTATAACATCACTGGATCCAAAATTTCCTACTCACTGGCCGTTGAGCATTCTGCATTCGGTGTCATTGTATGTGCTTCTGGAGTCTGAAGAGGATGTTATAGGTTGCTATCAGACATCTGGGCTAATATCAGATGTATGGCCTTGGACTGGATTGAGATACTTTCTTAACATACAATTATTCTTTCTAGATACGCTCTTTCTTATACACACATGCGTCTCTATGTATTTGTTTCTGTAGTCTACCTGGACTAATACAAATGCCATCAGCATCATCTCCTTTGCCATGATGTTAGGACGATTTTTCTCTAGTATTTCTTGACTTATTATTTTTCACTTTCTTTCTAGTGTTTTATTTAGGTTCTTCCTGCCCAGAATGCTCATCAGATGTGTTTTATTCATTTTGATACTCTTTCACATAATTACTAGGCTTTCTTCAGATTTTTTAAGTGTAAAATGTGCTCCTTGTAGCTTTGCATTGTTAGGTTCCTTCAAATTAACTAATTTAAACACACATGGCTTCAGTTCTAACACTTTGCTTTTACAAAATCTTACCTTGCTCCACTTTGCTTTTTCAAAAACTTGCAAAAATCTAGTAGCTTGGGGTTTATTAGTTATATATGCATTTGGAGTTTACAATGGTTTCTGATATTTTAACAATTTAATTTTAGTGAAAGCAATAGGACCATATGCAAAATACATGGCACTATGGAGTTGTTTGTTTAACAAAACATCACCTTATTTTAAAAAAGCTCATGACTGCACAGAATTTTTTTCAAGACAGTGTTAAAACATGAAACATAATAATGAGGAAAAGGATTAATTTTGCAATTCTGTACACAAAACAAAAATCCCCAGTTTAATTTTATATCATATTTTAATTGAATATCATATTTGTTTGATATTTTGTTTCTACTTAAAAAGTAGTTATGAAAAAATTATTCTAAGAATTGTTTCATTGGCTTATTTTGAATCTCCTCATAATTTCTGTATAAAAAGCATGCATCCAGTGGAGTCTTGTCAAAGACTGAAGTTGATTGCACAGCATCCAGACTTTGTGAATATTTATATACATTAATTTTGCCATTCCAACTAAGATTCAATTTCTGAATCTTCTTGTGGTAGTCATGTACTTGTGTGTCAGTTTCATGATTGGGAGTCTAGGGTAGAGTCTAGCTTGTCAGTCTGGAGATAGCCAAGGAGATCTCTGTGTGGGCATGGCTTTTTCCTGAGAATTCTAGGAAGTCTTGTGGTATTTTGCAATTGGAGAAGAGAGACTTGATTCAGTCTCTTGGAGTACTTCTACTGACAAGACAAAATGGTGGCATGCTCATAGATTCTAAGACCTGGGACCTGGAGAAGCCAGAGGAGAAGCCACATGGGCTTGCTCTGGTGGAACCAGACCTCTGGGGCTGGAGAATCCACAGAGAGACCTCTGCCAATGCTGAGATGCTTCTACTGCATGTGCTTCATGAATCGGAGACTTTATAGGCCGGTATCTTGGGAGGCTTTCTCAATGTTCCATTCTTCTTGTATATAAACCTTTTCCTTATATCTATATGAGTGTTTATAAATTTGTTTCTCTAGTCTACCTGGACTTATACACTTCTGATAGATCATCTTGTAGGTGCAGTCACATTGAAGTTGACATGCACGTATACATCAGTCTATGTACCACAGATAAGATTATTGCCTCTTTCTCACAACCACTGCTCTTCTGTAGCCCATTGCTGCAAGCATTGTGTCAATCCCTTTAACAGAGCACTGGAAAGAGATGAAAGACAAAGTTAGAAAAAATTTCAGTGGGCATAATCCAGAGAGTGTCTAAATTTATTTGAAAATCTTTAAAAACATATTTATTCTAGTACTTAATATTAAGTAAATTTTTACATGTATAATATAGTAGACAAGTGTAGGATGGCTGCTTTAGCATTTAGTACAAACATATGTAGTGTTTACATAGTAATTTATGGACTGATTAATAAATAAAGCCCTAAGAAAAGAAATAGTGAGATTATAAGTATTTTGAGTTATCCAATAAATCAGTAAAAGGTCTTTCTCATTGGAAGTTATATGAGGTAAGCCTGATGAGAATATTAAAATAAATCTAATTTAAGATCCATATTTGAGGGACAAGAATCTGTTAAATGTATAGTTAAGTTCATAATCCTTAAAATCTCTAGAAGTGTTTTGAAATTGAGAATATTTTATATTATATCCTAGATTGGAAAGATAATAGGCTATATAAATCATATATTATATCATTGAAGGTTTTAGTTCAACAATATATAATCAAATGCATTTATATGTTAAATACAAGCATACATATATTCATAAACATGCTGACATTTTAGTATATTTTTGACACGTGAGGAAGTAAAACAAAAGAAATATGTAAGGTTGCAAAAGTGCTATATCACAAAGTAGAAAGAAAACTAAAATATGTATAAAGAATTTAAGAAAATATATAGGAAATACTGCATATATTTAGAGAGCAATAGTGCTTGGGGAGATTTCAAAAGCTATAAAGCATTCATCTCATTTTTCAGTAGGGGAAAGAAAATCTCTGAAGTATCATAAGACTTAACTGGCATTGTCTTGAGGCACAGTAATGCTGTAAAGATCACTAGAGTCATTATTAAAATTACCTGGTCCTGTGTACTTGGCCAGAAATGTGCTCTATTTCTCACTTTCTCAAGTAAATTTGCCTGAAAAGAAAGTAAGATCAGTAAATGATTCCTTATTCCTATCTACTCATTCTGTCTGTCCTAGAAAGCATTGCTGATTGTGGGAAAAACCAGCCTCTCACACTGTATCACATGCCTGGTGTGCATAATTGTCTTGCTACGATATATAAAGATTATAGTCAAGTCATAGAGAATAAGGTGCAGAAAAGGAGGTGAAACAAAAGGGGTCTGACCCATTCCATGGTAACATGCTCAACGCTACCCTTCTTGGGGGTCCACTTGGGATTGCAGGAGGAGAGGAAGACAGAAATGAGAAATTTCTTTCTTTCTTTTTTTTGGTGGGGGGGGGGGGCGGGCATCACTGCCCTCAGGTGGTGGGAGTAGGAGGCCCAGCCTTTGCTCTGTGGAGCTGGAATCAAACCTCCAACGCAGTGGGCCGCAGTCCCGCGCACAACCACTACGCCACCGAGGAATTTATTTCTAACCAAGGCTTATATGTCTCTGGGAACTTGCAAGTCCCCTGAGTACAGATCACCACATCCACAACAGAAAGGGTTTGTACCATAGGCATTCAGGTCCCAGGTCGATGGCCTCATTTGGAGGTGCTAAAATCGCTCATTGGAGGAGGGCACCAGCTCACTTCCTGCGAAATATTGCTGATGAAGAGTCTGATGTAGCTGTGCTTCTCGGGCAGAGCTCTGGTTCAGGAAGAGCCACACGGAGACTCCTGCCAGCACTGAGACGTTTCCACTGTCACTGGATCCATAAAACTTCCCATCTGCTGGCCTGTGATCTTCCTACATTCAGCCTTATTTGCATTTGTTTTGTGAGTGTGAAAAGGACTTTATAGATTGCTATCAAGCATGTGGGCTAATAATATTGGACCTATGGTAAAGTAATCAGATTTTAAGAGAGACACCATTGACCAGGAGAGGGGGGTGGTTCCTTGATAAAAAATTTGGTCTATATGGAGCAACATAAATTTTCATAGAATACAAAAATAGTACTGCAATATATTTGTTTTCATTTCAAAATGCTGTGGAATGTTGTTAAATTGTTAAAAAGCGGGACGTCTGGTCACTTTGTGGCCTTGGCTCTGGTCACTTTAACTATGACCTTGATTGCCTATGATTGTCCATGTTCAGTGACTGTAAAACCTAAAAGTCCTCTGTCCTTTATAGAAATACCCTGAACTGGATTGGGAGGTTTTCTCAAAATTTAACTTCTCCGGTATATAAAGTCTTTCTTAAACATATGCAAGGCTTTATGAATTTGTTTCTCTAGTCCACCCTAACTAACACAACCTCCTTCATATAATTTCATCAACCTTATCCACCTGAGCTATGTCTTGTCATAAGTTCAAGTTCTGCATACCTTTTTAAATGTCAGACAGTTCAGCACGTCTTTGTCTCACCATATTTGTCCCTGTGCATCAAATCCATGGATGTCAGTAGCCAGGTAGGTACTACATGACTCTTCCTGGTTATGTTTCTCCAACTTCCACCCCCACAAGCTCCCTTTAATATTCAGTCCCAGAGAGAGGGGTTCTTTTATAGGCATAGCCTTTTTTTTTTTGTCCAAACCAGACACAGGGAACTGTTTACTTTCATTTCAATTCAAAGTCAAACCAGTCACACTTTTCTACAGACTCAGCACTTCTAGGTGGTTTTACATGTCTTTTCAAATGCAAATGACCTGGCACTCAAGGCTTTGGATGGAACTTTGATGAAAGGTTAAGCCTGTTCCTCTGCAAGAGCTTAAACCAAGAGGTGGTTTCTTTAGTGAAGAATTTCACACCCCTTTTAGTAAATATCAGGTGGGCAGGGTAGGTTTTAGAACAAGTATCAGAGGTGTCTATCGGGTATGCTCTAAATTCAGGGCCCAAAGGCAGACAAACTATACACCTGGGTGGACCCAAAATAGTCCAGGTGAGCTTAATTCAGCCAAGAGGGTCAACCAGAATTGTCTATGTTGCCTCCCAGGCAAAGGCTCTAAAGGCCAGAACGTGAAACCACCACCCATTCCTTGGCTGTTTCTCTGCCTTACCTCAGTCTTACCTCTTTCTCTCTGTTGCCTCAGACCACCATGTGTGGGGGTGCAGTCCCATGAGGTTGCTTATGCTCAGTTACTATAAAACCTGAAACTTTTTCTGTCCTTTATAGAAACCCGCGTGGGTCACAAACCACGCATCAGTGTGAATTCTTTTTCTTACAAAGGTATTTCCCACCTAAGAAACCTAATAGGTATACTGGATCTCTCAATCATAATTTTAAATATTTATTTCGAACACACAGTAGGTAGGAGGAATGAACATAGTGCTGGTACGGAATCATTTAAAACATTTTTGTATAAAATACTCAAGTTCAAGGTTGAGTTAGACCTGCTTATATGCATAATACCCTGGACCACTTGCAGGGTGAATCCAGTGGGCCCACCTTCTATCAGTCATTTTGTTTAATAGCATCATTTTTGTTCCAAGGAAGTGCGGAAGTGACTTTTCTCCCCTGACCTGCAATTTAGCATCCATTACATCCCTTTCTGTCATTTCAGGTCAAAATAGCTAAAGAAAATTCATGAGTCCAAAGTTTCGCATGCAAAACTCTTTCCTTCTTTATCTCACAAAGTTCCATGTTTCCAGGAATTTGGAGGCATTACATGGATGCTCTGTACCTCTCATCCGGTCACACAGAGGGGAAGAACCAAACTTCATCTGATTGCTATTTTGTTTCTCTAGACCACTTACTCCTCTATATCAAGTTGATTTTTCTGTATTGCAAGTCTGAATTTTCTAGAGAAACAAAACTAGTAGCACTCCTATATGTGTAAGAAAGAATTTAAAAATCAAGAAATGATTTTATGTTAAGAAATATGTTAACTCATGTCTATGGTTCAGATGCTAGCTATAGCGCCCCCCACCCCCCCCCCTTCCCCCCAGCTCAAGCTGATTCTCCTGGAGGACTCAGAAAGTTGAAGCAGGGGATGGGAGATCATAGGCAGCTGGGTTCAAAATCATGTGCATACAAGCTCTGTAAGAACATAGTTGGGTACTAACAGCTACCCGGGTCATGGGATACTTGTGCTATCCCCTTATGTGAGACACAGCACAGGAGCCAGTAAGCAGTAAGGTGAAGAGCAAAAGAAAACTCAGTTATCAGGACCCCGCTTATGAAAACACAAAACTCTCCAGGATGCAACCACTTGATTCATAAGCTGAATTTCAACCATATTTTCATTCACATTCCAATTTTGGTACAAAACATAACGTAATCATCACAGCTCTCTACAAGATGGGCTTAGATAGCAGCTGTAATGATGAGCTCACACATAAATTGTGAGGATGGCATTGGACTGTGTAGTGTTTCATTCTTCTTACAAAGGGTACTTGTGTTAGTCTGGGTGGACTAGAGAAGCAACTTCATAGACACACATATGGATGTCAGGGAAATGTTTATACACAAGAGGAATAGAACATTGAGAAAGCTTTCCAATCCAGTCCTGTTCAAAGTCATAAGTCAGATATTAGTCCATATATCCAGTACCAGTCTATAAAGTCTTCTTCTGACCCACGGAGTCACAGGTCAGTTGGTGCAGAGTCCCGACTCTCGCAGGGGTCCCCTCATGGCACCTCGCTTCCAAGGCTCAGGGTCCATCATCAGTATCCATTGGTGATAGGAACATCTCAGCGCAGGCAGGGGTCTCTCTGGATTTTCTGGCTTCAGAGTTCTGGTTCCATCAGGGTAAGGCCATATGGCCAGCAAGTCTGGTTCCGCAGATGCTGTTATCTTGTCTTGTCAGTGGAGCAACTCGCAACAACTGGGTGATGGTCTCTCATCTTCACAAGGGAAATGTCGCTAGACTTCCCAGAATTCTCAGAGAAAGTCATGTCCACACAGAGGTCTCATTGGCTATCTCCACCCTGGACTTCTATTCATGAAATTGGCATCCAGCACATGATTATCACAGTACCTATGAGCTGGAACCAACCCAATGGTACCTAAAAATGATAACATAGCAAAGCCATAAGCAGATTCATTGGAATACTATCTATAAGTTAAGACCCAATGGAATGATAAGTAACTATGTCTGTTATTGAGAGAACATGATTTATTGTTGTTGTTGTTATTATTATTATTATTATTATTAGTTTTTTTATCAAATGAAGATAGGAAGGTAGCACTACTGTCATATATTTATGCTAATAGGTCAAGAATAGGTTAAACATAAGATTTCACGTGGCGAGGTAAAGCTAAAAACTATTCAGTGTAGAGAAAGTATACTCAGTGACATAGGAGTTTTCATATATGTAATCTCTTTTCTAATGAATTGTTACTGAAAGTTTGGATTATTTACCAGCATCTTCAGCATCATCAGACAATGATTATATATACTGGCAGGGGGGCCTTACGCCTATTCCTAGAAGTTTCACAGGATGGTCTTTAAAGTGTTTGTCAGCTACTGAAAATATCAGTGTTTCTAATGCAGCAGACCAGCACGTGTCATCAGTTGTACTGTGGTAGTTTGTGTTTTGTAGAGAAACTGGAAGCTGTGTGGCCAGTATTTCAAATACCAGCAGGGCCATCCAAAGTAAACAGATTTTAGCAAAACTTCCAGACCAAAAACAAGCAAATGATGAATGACTCAGTCCCCACAGTGGAGGAAGGAGCCAGTGAAAACATTTTGGATAGCTTTCAAACTGTCAGTAATGGAACCGGACAAGTAGAGAAAGCATAGAGTCAGAAAGTACCAGACGATGGAGACTTCTGTTTCGGTGCACTTGAAATGTGACTGGGGAAGACTTGATTTCTCAGAGTGGAGTTGACCACAGTGGTTTCAGTTGGGTGAAGCCTGTGCAAGTGGAACCTTCTGGATCCAAATTTGCTGCTGGAGCAGTACTCAAAGTAAGGAGAAATGGCTGCAAAAATCTGCTAATGATCATAACTTGGAATTTGCAAAGTATACATCTAGAAAAATTGGATGAGGTAAAGAATGAAATCGAACACATAAAAATCAATGTCCTAGCAATTAGTGGGCTGAAATCAACTGGCAGTGGCCATTTTGTATCAGACAGTCATATGTTTTAACATAAAGAAGATTGACCTGACATATATTGTCATAAAGGACATTGCAAACTCAATCATAAAATACCATCCTGTGCCAATTCATCCCACTAAGAATCTTCTTCTTTTTTACTGATCTGACTTAACAATACTGTCTTAATGCAGGAAACATATAATAACAACATATACACGATTATGTGCTTTTGGTTGTCACCCAAAAATACTTTGAAAGAGACCAGGCATGCTGATTGCAGACGCAACATAAAAATTTCCTTAAAGAAGAAAAATTATAGTAATGAGAAAACTTTTTCTTCAAAAAATCTTTCTTAACTATGGATGCCAAAATAAAAGCAAGTTAAGGAACACCCTTACAAGAATAATTTACCTTTTGCTGAGAAGCAAATAAAAAATTTGATTATAAATAAATATTTTAATTTTATTTTTTGCTTTTGAATTATGAATTGTCTGGATTCATCATTGTTTTGTAATATTGTAGTTTTGTATCTTTTACTGAAAACTTATTTTTTTGTAAAATATAAACCATCAAGCAAACTCATAGTGTTTTGTAATTCAATTTTTCATGGGACTCCCTGAATGCCTAATTTTGTGTCTTCCCATTCCTGCTTTCAAACTTCATTATACAACATACCATAACTAAAGGACCTTTTCCTGCATGGTTGAATAAATTTAGATACATATATGTAAGTCTTCATGAAACCAATATCAATATTATGTTGAAAAATTATGCTTATATTTAAATGGTGATATGGTACTAAAAGTTACATAATTTGTTCCAAAGACTAATAATATTTTATAAACAAAGTTCGATTATAATATAAAATTAACTATCGTTCCTCTGCTTTTTAGAAATAATTCAAAAAAGAAACTCAAATACATAGATCATGAATTGCTAATGATTTTAGAAATGATTGGATAGACTAATCAGAAGGTTAATTGCTTCAAAGGAATGTTTAATTTAAAATTGGTAATTGTACTCAGATAGACATGTAATACTGTACAAATTTCATAGAGTATAAAATGCAGAGCTATCATACCGAATGAAGATATAATCTATAATTTTTGTAGTTCTCATCACTCAAATACTATAACCCAGAACCCTTTCAGAAAATAGTATAATTGATCATTTTATTTTAATTATAAGAACAAACATCTAACAAGTAGTTTAAGACATAAGGGCAAAATAAATTAACACAATGTATCTCAGGTCCCAGTTAAGAGAATTAACCTGAATTAAATGTGTCCCCAACCCAACCTGGTGAACAAATATCAAAATTTTGTAGATAAGCCAACAAGTGTCAGGTTACATTGAATATATGAAAGTATCCAGTTCATAATGAGTTGGAAAAACATTGCGAAGTCTTTAAATCTCTAAAACTGTTAACTGTTATATTTAACAAATATATATAATTCAAAACTAATGTTTGCATATGGCTGGTTTATCTAAAAGCTTCTTTTGCATTACTGAAGTACGTATTTTGCATGCTTTGGCTGATGATATTTTTCTCTTGTGAAAACTAATGATATTTTTCTCCTGTGAAAGCAGATCTGTTCATTGATTATAATTTTGATCTATAGTTCACAAGCGTGGTTATTGCTGTGGTTGTTAGGTATCATCAAGTAGGTTCCATCCCAGAGAGATTGTGAACACAGCAGAATGAAACGCTGCCCCATCCTGCATTGTCCTCACAATTATTCCCATGCTTGAGCTCGTTGTTGTGTCATGGTGTCATTCCGTCTCCTTGAGCGCCTTCCTCTCTTTTGCTTCTCTCTACTTTATCAAACATGATGTCTTTCTAGAGACTAGGGTCTCCTAACAACACGTCCTAACAATATGGAAATTAAAGTCTCCCCATCCTTGCCTTTAAGGAAAATTCTTTATTTCTTTCAGGACGGATTGATTTGTATATAGCAGCTCATGATAACTTGAGTAGATACCTCTAGTGCCAACATTCAAATGCATCAAGTCTTCTTTGCATATTAAATATCTAATATTCACATGCATATGAGGTCATTGAAAGCACCATGATTTGTGTGAGGTATACCCTAGTTTTCAGAGCAATATCCATTCTTTTCAAAATTCTGGAATGGTCTTGAACAGCAAATTTACTTAGTGTAACTCATCTTTTGATATCTTGATTAATTCTTCCGTGAGTACTGATGGTGGATCCAAGCAAGACAAAATTCTTGGCAATTTCAACTTTTTATTCATTTATTTTGATGCTAACTATACGTCCAGTTGTGAGAACACAGGTTAATTTTAAATTGACTTTTTAATTGACACTGAAGGCTGCAATCCTTGAACTTTGGCAGCAAGTGCTTCAAGTCCTGCTCACTATCAGAAAGCGAATTTGCCTATATACATTTAACAGGTCCTTAGTAAGCCTTCTTCCACCAGCTTACACAATCTCCAGGTTCCTTGGATGACCTGCTAGGGCCACAGAAAGACCAAGTGTTGTGATAGGACGTAATTCTTTACCACACCTTTCCTGATCATATCTATTACTTTCACTGTGTTCTCTGATTTTGTTGTATTTTTCTAGTCATTTTATTGGGAACTCTTACAGATTTTGTAACAATCCATAGTTCCATTGTATCAAGCACATGGAACAATTGCTGCCACCATGAATTTCAAAACATTTTCTTTCTTCTTGCACTCCTTGATATCAGCTACCTTTTATACCCCCCTCCCCTGCCCTATCATGCAAGAATCCTTATTATTATGTAATTATTATTATTTTTGACCAAACAATATTTCCATGTTCTCTCCCCACAATCACCTCTTTATTCACATGAGCACAATGAACTGTTCTGTAATTCCCATTCTACTCAAGCTTGCACATAGTTTGCTGCAATCCACATAGATGAATACTTTGGCATAGTCAATAAAACACAAATTAAAATATTCCTTTTATTCTCTGCTCTGAGTTAATGTCCCTCATTCCAAGTCCTTTTCTGAATCTTGCCTGAATATCTGGCAGTTCCCTGTCTATGTACTGCTGCAACCATTGTTGGACAATCTTCAACAATATTTTTCTTGCATGAGAAATCAGTTGTATTTTTCTATTATGTGATCATTCTGAGAGGTCACCTTCTTAGGAATTTGTGTGAATGTGGATTTCTTTCAGTCAATTGGCCAATGAACTGTCTTCCAAATTTCCTGGCATACAAGAAAGAGTGTGCCAGTGCATCATTAGTTTGTTGAAATAGTTCAATAGATAATCTACCAATTCCGGGAGTCTTGTTTTTGGTTAATGCTTTCGGTGCATTTAGAACTTATTTCAACACAATTGATTCTTGCTTATACTCTGCTTCCTGAAATGATGGAATGTTGCTAGCTCTTTTTGGAATGTCAGCCAGTTCTTTTTGATACAGTTACTGTGTGTCTCTTTTTTTCCCTTGTGATGCTTTCAGTATCATTTAATATTTTGTCTATAGAATCTTCAATATTGCAACTGAAGGCATCAATATTTTTCTTGAATAAAACTGGACTATGTACTTGTCTGTCAATTTATCAAGCTGTGGTGACTTGTCTACTGCTGTGATGCTAGAAGGTACATTATTGGTGTTTCAAATACCCGCAGGGTTGCTCAAATTAAAAAAAAAGTTTCATTGGAGCTTCAAGACTGACAACAGACAAGGAAGAAGAACTCGGTTCTACCCATGTATAACCAGATAGAAGACTGCTTAGCCCTCTGCTAGTCTCACAATCAGCCCATTGCTGCGACCATTCTGTCAGTTCATCTTATTGAGGAACTTTCTCATTTCTGCTCACTCTCTACTGCATGGAGTATGATATTCTTTATCAAGGACTTGTCCTTCTTGATCACATACCACTAGTATGAGAAATGACATTTGAGTATTTGTTTCTAAATAAAAGTATGATGGAATTCCTTCCAGGACATATGTGTTGTTTTCTGCACGTCCATATTTCATTGAATATTCTTTGTAAACATAATTCAATGGCATCAGCATTTATTCTGTTTCCCTTATGCATTTCCAAAATGTTACATGCATATTAAGTCATTGAAAATAACATGACTTGTACAAGGCATATTTTACATCTCAAGGACTTTGCTGTTAAATATTTTAAAGATATGTTTTTATAGCATATCTGTCTGGCATTATGCATCTTTTAATTTCTTGACTTCTACTTCTATGGGCATTGTTTATGGATCCCCATAATATTAAATTCTTAAAGATGTGTTTATATTTTCTAATTATTACCATATTGCTTATTGATCTTGTTGTTAGTACTTTGTTTTCCTTAGGTTGTGTTGTAATCCATACTAAAATCTATGTTGCCTTTGATATTCTTCAGCATGTACTTTAAACTCTCTTCACTTTTAGCAAGCAACTTTCTCTGAGGTGCATATACAGAAGGGTAGTGAGCTTTTTCCAGTCCTGCTATCTTGTTTGCCCTCCTATAGGCTATTTTCTCAAGATTATTAATGCCGTACAAATGTAGAATAAGTGAAATAATATAAACTGGCACATGCCTTTTTCATCTTTTGGGGTGGACAAGTTTTATGATGTTTTATTAAAAATTATTTCGGGGGCTCCTACAGCTATTGTAACAATCCATACATTAATTGTATCAAGGATATTTGTACATATGTTTCCATAATTATTTCTAAACCTTTTCCTTCTATTTGAGTTATTTGTATCAGCTCCTCTTTTTATTTTTCCCTCCCTCCCCACTCCTCCCCTTGTGACCCCTTGATAAATGATAAGTTATTGTTTTCAAATCTTATACTGACCTCTGTCTCCTTTCCCCCATGGTTTCTGTTTATAACTCCCCCTTGTTGGTGGTGGTGGTGGTATCCCTCCTCCCCTCTTCATCCTAACTTTCTCCCACCTTCCTGGTGCTACAACTTCGATTTCTGTTCCTGAATTCCGTGTGTCATCAACTTTTATTTCTTATTTGTACCTGTGTACATGCTCCAGTCTAGCCTATGGTGAAAGGAATGGCTAAGGTCAAGATAGTGGGGAGTGAGGAAACTTCAAGGAACCAGAGTGATGTCTTGTGTTTCATCGGTGCTACATGCCCTTAAAACAACAAAAACAAAATTCAAACCCACACGTGTATCTTGATTCTATTTGAACCTTTGCCTCTTTTTCTATGTAAATGTTATGGAGCAAAATTAGCAAATAAAGTGTTCAGAAATTCGCATTCTTTATACAATGCATTCCACAGTTTGTTATTACTCACACTGTCAATGCATGATGCTGTTGTTAGGTCCATTGGGTCAGTCCCAACCCATAGAGATCCTACACAGAAATAAACACTGTTCAATCCTGATCCATCCTCACAAGTGTCCCCATGCTGGAGCCCACAGTTTCAGGCCCTGGGTCAGTCCATGGCCTTGAGGGCCTTCTCTTTTTCAATGCCCTTCTATTGGACCAAGCTTGATATCCTCAAACAGGGAGTGATCTCCCCTGACAACAGGTTCAAGGTAGGTCAGATGAAGTTTCTTCATCCCAGCCTTCCACATCCAAGTAGATTGGTTTGTGCTTCCCAAAGTCCATGGTACATTCAAATTTCTTTATCACCACCAAAAGTCAAATAAATCAATTCTTCATTTGTCTCCCTTATTCAATATCTTTCACAAGTATATCAATCAAGCAGGTGTAAACACCATGACTTGGGGTAAGCAAACCTCAATGCTCAAAGTAATCTCCCTGTTTTTCCACATTTCAAAGAGGTCTTGTGCAGCAGCAGCTCTACCCACTGCAATGTGTCATTTGATCTCTTGAGAGCTACTTTTATGATGAGGATGAAGTGAATCCAAGCAAGACAAAATCCTTTACAACTTCAAGCTGTTCTCCATGTAAGTAACCTGTTGGTCCAGGTATAAAGATTTTAGTCTTCTTGATATTGAGTCAAAATCTATAACGAAGACTATATCCTAGATCTTCATCACAAAGTGCCTCAAGTCCTCTGCACATTCAGCCAGCAAGGTTGTGTGATCTGCATTTCTCAGGTTGTTAATAAGTCTTCCTATTGTGCTGCTTTCACATTTTCTTCTAATCTAGCTTCTCTGGTGATTTCTTTAGCATACAGATTGAATAAGTTATAAGTATGGTGAGAGGATACAGTCCTCAACACTCACATTTCCTCTTGATCCTGCTGAAATTTCCTATGAGCATAATATAAAGATTGCATCCTTTGAAATCCTATGAAGCAATAGGATCTTTCCTGTAGTATCACCATATATTGAAATTGGTACAGCTGTAATTTATGTGCCAACTCACAAGACAGAATAAGATTGAAGAGCAGTAGAATAACAAGACAATTAATACCATAGTTTTGTGATTTTTAAAAAAAGGTAGTCTATTTGAATATCATGGGAAATTGATTTGATCATCCTCACTTATAGCCTGGGATGGCTCAAACCTTCTTAGGGAACTTAGTGTTCATCTAAAAGGTCCCTAATCAGTGAGAAACTCAGTCAACCAAGAGCTTCCCAGATTTAAGTGGCCCTTAAATTTTGACTTCCAGAGTAGCCATGATTCTTAATGTGCTTTGTTATTGTGGTTGTTGTTAGGTGGCATCAAGTTGGATATGACTCATAACAATCTTATATACAAAAGAAGAAAATACTGTATGCTTCTGTGCCATTCTCATCATTGTTCCTGTTCCACAGTCCATTCAGTTAGTCACTGTGTCAATCCATTTCATGGGGGACCTTCTGTTTTTTGCTGATGTTCCACTTTACCAAATATGCCGTCCTTCTCCTCGGACTGGTTCTCCTAACAATATGTCCAAAGTACACCAGAGTCCTGCCACCCTTTCCTCTAAGGAACACTCTAGGCCTGCTTCTTCCAATATAGATCAACTTTTCCTTTTAGCAGTCCATTGACACTTTCAATATTTTTCTTCAGCGCGATCAAAATGCATTGATTCTTTTATGGTTTTCATTTTTTTTCTTCTCAAAAAGCATGTTCTTCTAAGCTTTTCCTTATTCAATGGGAGTGGTAATCCATATTGAAGACGGCAATCCTTGATCTTCATCAAGAAAGTACTTGGAATTTCAGCAAGAAAGTTTGCATCATCTGCATTTCTTAAGTTGTTGATAAACCTTCTCCTGATCCTAATGGTGGGATTGTGATCACATGTAATTTATCCTTTTTGGTAATCTCCATAAATCTGTTGTTTGTTTGTTTCATGTTTAATGAATTTATATGCTACTGTAGAGTTCAACTCCATTTCAAGCTTAATTTTCTTTCTTTTTAAGGTACTCAACCAATGTGTAAATCTGGAAAGAAAGAATCTGGAGAATTTATAAATATGTAAATCTTCTTTCTCATGCCTTATCATTTTAATTTTAACTGTATTTATTTAACTTTTTTAATTTAGATTTTTAAAGACAAATGTATTCTCTGTAGCTGCACCATCCATCACATTTAATGAAATCAATAATAATATCCTGATAAACCTCTAGTAACTATGGTTCTTCTTATCCTTCTCCTATCCTACCACCCCCTTCCCTAGACTCCTGATCTTCAAGATCTGATCATTTGGTACAAAAGTTATTTTCTATTCTTCTTCCCCCCACCCCCACTTACAATAATGATGTTTATAAATATCTGTCTTTATAAGAGAGTAACTAGGCAACCCACAGACTGGGAGAGGATTTTTGGCAAAGACACAACAGACAAAGGGCTTATCACAAAAATCTACTATACCCTCCTTGCCAGCAAAATTAGGAAAATGGTTAAATCTTTGAAGAAATTGGAAAAATAACTAAAAAGAAGTTTCACTAGGGAGAGACCCATATGACCAATAACTGTATGAGAAAATGCTTGCGATAATTAGCCATCAGAGAAGTGCAGATCAAAACAATCATGCGATACTGTCTAATACACTTGAGGTTAGCCGAAATCAGAAAATGAGAGAACAACAGACGCTGAAGGGGATGTGGTGAAATAGGAACACTCATACATTGCTGGTGGTCCTGTAGATATGTGCAGCCACTATCGAAAACAGTCTGGTGATACCTAATGAAAATGGGAATTGAGCTACCTTATGACCCAGCTATCTCTCTACTCGGTATATACCCAGAAGAGGTAAGAAATGAACTAAACCAGCTGGATATTTGCCAATGTTTATTGCAGAGGAATTCAGGATCGCAAAGGGCTGGAAACAATCTAAATTTCCATCAGCGGATGAGTGGATCAACAAACTCTGTCACATACACACAATAGAGTACTATGCTTCACTCAAAAGCAATGAGGAGCACATGAAACACGTCTCCTCATGGGAAGAGCTGGAGGAAATTATGCTAAACGGACTCAGTCAATCACAAAAGGAGAAGTACAGCATGAGTTCACTGCAGTAAGTGTAACCAACATGGTAGGTTAGTATAACACTTGGGTAGAGATTTAGGGAAAGAGGAGGAGGGAGTCCAAAGCCAGGGAGGTGCATGTTGGGTATGGCACATTAAGGGAGAAGGACAGAGGGGGGAGGGAGAAAAAGGGGGTTTGAAAGTGAAAGGATAGCAGAGGGAGCAGGGCAATAACCCACCCAGGGGGAGAGTATAGGACTGATCTCCACAGAAGCTGGAGTGGGCATCCAGAGCCTACCATGAAGCACCCAACAGTGAAGACTGCATAGGCACAGGGAATAAGGTATGAACAGAGTGCTACAGGGCTGGCCACCTCCAGAGCCAGATTGACTCCCGCCCTGGAAGTAGGGGTCGCAGAGAACAGCTTGAGGGAGAAACCAGAATGCCCCACCCCCATGAAGACAGGTGGATACAGGGGATGAGAAAGGGAGCTGGTCCAGTCCCCATGATGGTCCGAGCTCTGCCTATGATGCACAGAAGACTATGCCCCTCCGGGAACCTATGCCTCAGGGGGGGCTGGGTAGGCAACAACAAGACCTGTCATATTGTCTCCTGATGGAAGCAGACAATGACAAAGAACATTTCGGGGATTATATGGTGGAGAAGAAATGTGTTCTGAGTCCCCAAAATGGACCTAATCAAGAAAGAAGCACTACTGTTTGGACAGTCGGGAGGAAAGACTGGACAAATGGTTCCTGGGAGGACGAGGGGGAGAGGGGAGATGAAGGGGGACCTGGATAAGCTCAAGGATGGGGAAAACAACAAATGGTCTACAATCGGTGGCGAGGAGGGTGTTGGAGACCTGGTAGGGCTGAAGTAAGAGTTAATGTAATAGAGAGGAAGTACTGACACCCAAATGAAGGCTGAACATAACAGTGGGACAGGAGAAAGGCAGAAGGAAATAGAGGAAGGAA